>CM053507.1:53952027-53962027 GCA_028627145.1 Eidolon dupreanum | reverse complement strand
ATTCACTAATAGAAAAATAATATCATTATTTTAATATTTGTATTAGCAGCATTTTAATGAGGTTTCACACCATACAAACTGCATGTTGGTAGCTTCGTTATAGTTAACTATTACAGTATCATTAAATCTGGGTGTGGAAGGGATCCCTGTGAATAGTAAGCATTGGAAAAATCTAAGGAGCAACAGAGCAGTTTTAATAAAACATCGGATAAAGGAATTGTTTCATTTCTATAATTGCTGCTGTTCACATTTATCAGTTACAAAGATTATCCAAGATAATAAAATATTCAGAGAAGATTAGCTTGCATTTGTTATGAGGATTGATTTTCAAAGGTCATTAACTAGATTTTGTTTTATGGGTCTTCCTACTTACCTGTAAGAAAAAAAAAAGGAATTTAAATAGATATAAGCTATTTAATTTTTTAAATATAAAATTGAATAACAAATTGAACTTAAGAATGTAAGAATATATATTATTCACATAAAATGACATTGCTGGGACAGTGCTTTGCCTCGAAATTTATTATTATTAGATTCCTATACAGTTGTGGTTTACACATTTTATTGTGAATAAGAATGATTTGGAGTTAGTTAATAAAATATTAGTTATTGGGCCCCTTACCTCAGAGATTTTGTTTCAATCAATTAAGAGTAGACTCTAGAACCCCTATTTTTAGCCAGCACTACAAATAATTCAAAAATCCTCAGGCTATCCTTGAAGAAACATTGCTAAGTATAGTCCATCAATAATGAAAATAGTGAGTGTGTGCTACGAAATTATTTTAAGAAATTCCTTAAAATCTTTTCAAGTATTTTCAGAAAATAGTTGTCAGAAACACTGTTTGCCATATGTAAGAAATGCTGTGCTAAGTTACAGAATACTTAAAGGCTGGATCTGTTTTGAGTGAGCCTATGGCAATTGTAAGGTTCTGGATTTTACTCAAATTTGAGCAATGCAAACGGCATCCTTTAGCTGTGGCTGTAATGCATTTAGCTCAATGACAAGGAAACTGGCAGATATTTCCATAAGGCATACTGACTGAGAAATAGTGCTTACTGCCAGTAGCTTGATCTGCATACATTGAGCATTTAATAGTTTGCATTTTTTTGCTTATGCGCTTGTCCTAAATGCTTAATGAATAGGCTCTAAGGCTTTAATTTTCAACCAATCCTAAGTTTATTACTAAAGTTTATCAAGCAATAAACACACTATTGCACTTATACTGTCATGTTTTTATAAAGCAGTTTATAAAAGGTGACATCTGGCAAAGAGGCAGATCTATAAAAATCATGCTGGTGGATGTAGTGTCATTTTTTCTGCTATACTCCCAGAAAGAGTAATATTATTTTGACACACACATACATCCCCACTGTCAAGTTTCTATTTTTATAGTTAGCTTACTGCACATATCCTTAAGCTATACAAAACCTTTGGGCTAATGCGAAAAGTGACATTTCTGCATATTTATTGCAATGCTATTTTAGAGGTTGACTTTGCCTGATAGGATTTTTCCAAGAACAGTGTCATTTTCATGACAGTAGACATTGTTGAGAACAATACTATTGTAGAGTTAGTCAGGAAAGGTCAAATATGGAAGGACAAATCACAAATAGCTTAATTTAATGCTTGGCATGATTATGTCTCAATATTTGCTAGGTATTTGCCTGATGGGCAGTTCCATACGCACACAGAATCTGAACTAATACTTTAGTCAACATGCCCTTCCTAATCTGTGACCCAGCAAGCCTACCCTTAAGTTTATGTCCAAGAGAAATGAGTGTATTTGTCCACCAAAAGACTATACAAGAATGTTCATAAAAGCTTTATTTATATAAAGTCCCAAACTAGAAAAAACACAAATGTCTATCAACCACTGAATGGATGAATGTAGTAGACGTATAAAATGGAATACTTCACAACATTGAAAACACAATATCTACTGTCCTGTGCAGCAACATTAATGAATCTCACAGGCAGCTGACTGAAGGAAGCTGGATGCTAAAAAATGCATACCGTATGATGTCCAGTATTTTAGAATTCAAGGACTGGTGAGAGAAGTTGGAATCCTGGGTGTGTGTGTGTGTGTGTGTGTGTGTGTGTGTGTTGTGTTGTGTTGTGTTGGAGGGGAGTTTATTGAGAGTAGAGTCTGAGAAGGGCCAGGGGAATCTTTAGAGTAATGGAAACTTTGTGTTTCATAATCTGGGTGGTGGTTACATGTGTGTATACAAATGCAAAAATGCAGAGGGATGCTCTTTAGATTATCCCACTACACTATATGTTCTGGGTATCTATTGCTGTGTAATGAACCACTCCATAATTCAATAGCTGAAAACAAATTGTCATTGTATCTTATAATGATATGGATCAGAGGTTTATACAGAGCATTCATTGTAGGGGTGACTGCTTGGGTGGAGCCTTGGCTGGGATGACTCAGGTTGCTAGAAGTTGATTGGGCATCTCGCTTTCACTCTCCCTGTGGCTGTCTTGGGCTTCCTTCAACATATTTCCCTCAAGATAATTAGACTTCTTACCTGAAAACAATTTGTATCTTTAAGAACCAGTTTCTTAAGACAGTGGAAACACGTTTCTTAAGACGTAGGCATAACAAATTCTGCTGAAATCTCTGGTGAAAATGCTCACTGATCCCACCAGATTGAAGGAGTGGGAATATAGCTCCCCCACCTCTCAGTTGAAAGAATGTAAAGATTTTGTGGTCATCTCTATTTTGCCTTAGCACATATATGCTGTCTCAATTAAAAAGGTTTTTTTAAGTTAAGACCAGTCACATTACTCTCAAAACTTTCTTCTCTATTAGAGGGTATTGTAAAATTTGAATCTAGTTTTGAAAAACACAAATAACAAAAGAAACCATTCGAAATCACAATTTCTATCAGATCACATATCTCTCCATTTCTTTTTGAGGTTGAAAATTCTGACTTTATTTAAATTTTATTTGAAGTTTCTGGTCTTTGAGTTTCATTTTTTCCATGCTTGTGTGAATTTAGACTTTTATTTAATCATTTACGGCCTAGAATTACCTGTCAGGCTGAAGTCAGATAAGGCTTCTGATATAACTGAAATCCTTGGCGCCTTTTGATTTATGGATAATGAACTTGCCCTCTTATAGTCAAAGTATGATTTTTAAAAAAGAAATTCTGTATCTCAGTAATCATCTATCAGAAAGATGTTACCCAACAGGACTCTTTGTAAAAATCCTTATTAAGAGACGAGAGTGAGACAGCAACATCTATGCAGCAGGGTTTTATGTGAGATAGATTGGAAATGTTTATTCAAGCTAAATAAAGCTGGTGTGAAAGCAGAGTCTTTTAAACTATCCGGCTTCGTTCGAATATGCCACTGAGGTAGACAGCTTGGGAAAGCAGTGTGTGTACACAAAAAGCTGCATTATCAAACATACCAAATTCTGTGTTGGCACACCACAAGTCACTAGCAGAGGTAATTACTACGCTTGTGCCTGGCAGAGTGGCACCTGGCATAGTCTGGGTTAAGAGCAGCACTTTGGCCAGATCTGTAAATAATATTGTACATCTTGTTTGGAGAAATTTTGGGGCCATATCTCAATTTCGTGCCAGTAACTTCAGAATAAATTCCACAGAATTGAGATTAGAAAGATCTAACTTCCTCCTCTCAGATTTTTTTTTTTTTTAAATTAATTGCAAAAAACTATCTTTTTGCTCCCCCTGAGAACCAGGAAGGATTTATGCAGTAATTCCACATCACCATAATTTCAAGACTCTGCTTTCATTTGTCACTTAAAGAGATTTGCAGTGTATAAAGCCATCAGCCCGGCCCTACAGCAGTATCACTTTGTCAAAAGAGAGTTGTTTGCATTTTACATGACAGCCTATTTGTATAAAGTGCCAGAGTTTCAACTAAATATACCACGTGAAGTCTGAGTTATAGATGATAGAATCTTGTTTGTAGCATTTGTCATTCACTGCTCACACTCTTTCCCACCAGCCTTCCAACTCAGCCTCCCTAATCTACTAATGTGATTGTTTTTAAGAGATCCCATTTTTATTAAGTTTATTTGGATGGCTTTGGTTAATAAAATTCTCTAGGTTCCAAGTGTACAATTGTGTAATACATCATCTGTATATTGTATTGTGTGTTCATGACCCAAAGTCAAATCTCCCTCTATCACCGTATATTTGACCTTTTATTGTTTTCTACCTCTTCCCCTCCTCACTTTTTCTCTGGTAACCATTATACTATTGTCTGTGTTTATAAGTTTGAGATTCCTTTCATTTAGATGATAAAAATGTTGCTTGAGCCACTTCGGAAGGTACATAATTTTAGAGAGTTTGATTTTGACACAGTAGTATCCTCTCACTGATTCCTAACTCCTGAATATCGTTGACTGTTTATAAAAATTAAAATCAAGGAAGGTGCTAATGTACATATCTGTGTATGAGTTTATATAATTGTAATGTCAAAAGCATGTGTATATGTGTGTGAATGATAAATGTGTGAGTCAGTAAGTATGATGGAATTGGCTGAATTCTAATCTGTGTCCCTCTAGCCTCAAGCAGTATGACCTCGGGCAAAAGAAAATGTTTGAATCTGTTTTCTCATCTGTAATTTGTCCCAACCTGCAGGATTATTAATGCATTGGGTCTCATGTGAGGCATATCATGAATACCAGAAAATCCCAATGTTTTTAGGACTGTCACAATTAGTACATTGTCTCTGCTATGACTTAGGTTAATTCTCTATGGAAGCTTTTTTTTTTTTTAGATAATTCAAACATTTACATAATTTACTTTATATATTCATATTGTTAGCAAATTAAAGAAATATATCTGATACCTAGTTCATGTAGATATCCTTCACAATGAACTAGGTCCTCAGAGGGATATAATGTTTTTATCATGCTTCTCAAAGTCCACAGGCCAGCACCATTGGCTTAGGTAGCATCCGCAAGCCTGTTTAAAATGTGGAATCTCAGACTCCATCCCAGATCTATTGTGCAAGAAACATTTCAACCTTTGTTTGTTTTCACACTAAACTTTAAGAAGCACTTTAGTAGAATGACTACTGGTTTTTCATTTGGGAAACCTAGATTCTCACAGACTTTTTAAAAAGGTTTTTAACCATGATCTTCAGTAAGAAATACATTTTATATTATTTCTCAACAGAGAAGAGCATACATACTCATAAACATATATAATTAAAACAAAAATTTCACCAAATGATATTTACCCATGCTCTATGCTAAGTACTCAGAGATTTTAAAAATTGTATTTCAATTTAAAACATGCCCGTTATGGACCCTTACATTTTTTAAAGAAACATTGTGTTACGTGACCTTGAGAAAGTCATTTTTTCCTCCCTAGGACTTAATTTTCTCAACATTGAAAATGTGGGTTGGACCAATTGATGTCAAATTCTCTCAGCTTGAATAGTCTGAAATGCTCTTTGAAATGTGAAAATCCACCCCTAGACCACATTTAAGAAAGGTCATGTTTATGGTTAGTGTATGTGTTGTTTTATTAAGAGGGCCTGCAGGAGCACATGCAAATAGAGGCTCACGAACCACAGCTTTTACGTAATAAAAGCTTACAGCCCAAAGTGGTAGACACCAGGAAAGTGAACAATTATGTGCCACATCCTCAACACTTGTCATTATTTAAAACAAACAAAACACAGAAAGCTTTTTAAAGTGTGCATACTTTGTCAGTATGTAACTAAAACATAATGAACTAAATCCTTTTCCTGCCTAATACACAATCAGAATATTAAGCAGTTTTCTGTTTAGAAGAAAAATAGCAACGATACAGTGCAGAAACCTGACAACATCTTGACCAGTGGTCAGAACTGAAATCACCAATGTGGGGCAAACAAACATTGTGTGCCTCCCGATGTGGTGTCCTGAGAAGGACACAAGATAAGCAACATGGTTATTTGGGCCAGGAATATATAACATGAATCTAGTCTTCAGCACACATCAGAGAAGCAAACTCCAAATAAGAAATAGTTCTATTTAAGAAAACTGTGTGTGGGAGTGGTAGTGGTGGTGGTGGTGGTGGTGGTGGAAGCGGGGCATGAGTGTGGATGTATTGTGAAACAAAACAACAAAAAAATCAAAGACAAATAAGGAAATGTTTGAGATCAGAGGAAACCAAAGATGTATGGACACTAAATAAGATCCTATACTGGAAAGGGGAAATTGCCATAAGGAACATCATTGAGTTAATTGACAAAATTGGGAAAGAGAAGATGGTAGATTAGATAAAATAGTGTACCAGTGTTACACTTACTGAAGTTGGTTACCGTACTCTGGTGCTAGGAGAGTATCCTTATTGTTAAATACACTCTGAATGCAACTTATTTTCAAAATAATGGCAGGAAATGGTGTGTATATAGGGAGAGACAATGCAAATGATAAGCAGATGAGGAAAATATTAACAATAGATGAATCTGGGGGTTTACGCAAGTGCTCCTGGTACTATTGTAGTTCTTGGAACTTGTAGATAAATTCGAAATTAATTCCAATTAAAAGTTTAAAAATGAGCCCTTTGTTTTCTTTCTCTCCTCTAAGCTCGTCTTGTGTATTTCCAGGATGTCTGGAGTGCTTTTCCCTTGGGTGTTGTGCACATCAAAGTCCAAATTAGGTTGATCCTCAGCAGCTGACAGGAGAGGTCTGGAGTGTCCACCACCTGCCTCTGCCCTTATCCCTTGGGCATTTGGTCTGTTCTTCTGTCACTGCCTAACCCTGACCCAGTGCCTGAACATATTATTGATTAGCAGCTCCTTTCCTTCTTTTTGTCTTTGTCACTTGGTTTTGGCTCACCTTGACCTCTACCTAGTTCTTGCCTGGCTTCTTGCCCCAGATGACTAAACCTTCACACGTTTCAGCACTAATCTCTCTGAGAGAGCAATCCTCTCTTGATCTTTGAAGAACAGTCTAGGATCTTCTTTTGAAAAACACTATAGAAGAGGAACTCATATCAACAGATGTTTGGTCATACTAGAGATCCAGAGCCTTTAAATTATAGATTTCAGATTCTACTGAAACCAAAAATCCACAGAGTACCTTTAACAAAATTTAGAGCTATGATCTCCCTTTCCTGTGGTGGGGGAGTGCTAAGGGGTAAATAAAGGCGGCTTGTCTGCTCTGCCAAGTGCCCACGTGACTGGCTTTCAGAGCATTGGCACTCTGTAATTGTTAATTATCCTTTGAATATGTACCTTTGTCTTCAAAGAGTTGAAGTTTAATGATAAGGTAATACACCTGAATGTGAAACCTACTGAAAGCTTATGTGATTAAGAACATTCACAAATTTTTAATAAGTCATGAGTGGCAGGAATCTGGGGAACCAAGATACCACTGAGGCTGTGGGGGCGACTTGAGCTGATAGAAGAATTGGAGAGCAGAGGGGATATGTGTCATAGCAGAAAGAACCCCCCTTGGCTCTATAGTGAATGAACAAACAAGCAGAAAAGAGATCAGCCACTGAGGCACAGGATACCAGATGAAAAATGAAATGATCTGATTTACTTAAAAATTAGTCTGAGTCTGAGGAATGAGGGGAGAGGGTGCAATCCTTGGACCTCAGGCTGCACGTTCACAAGAAAACTTTTCCATTTAGACTTAGATATTATTTCCAAAAAAGGAGAGTTACAGAAATATTCTAGCAGAGATGCAGAAAGCCCTCTACCATACCTAACCTGACCACTCAGCTTACACACAATTTGAATTTTCTAAAAAATTAGTTGTCATTATCTTATGACTATCTTAATTATTCTGCTTTTTGTGTGTGTGTGTTAGAATTCAAAGTATCTTTAAAAACTATAAGATACTTTTTGGACCATTGATTTGAGATTTCTTCCTAATTTGTTTTTAAATACACCAGGAGCCTTAAAAGTGCAAGTGGAGGTTTCTTCCTCCCAGAGGCTTTTTCCCTCCTCCTTCATCCCCGTAATAACTTCTTACATTACATTTCATGCACCTGGTGAGGTGGACTTCCTCCTCTCCCTGCTGACTTACCCTATTCCCGAGATAAATGGATCCAAACCTTCCACTGCAAGCAAAATTGGTGTTTAGTTTATCAGTAATTAATTACTAGCATGTCCCTGACAGACATAATGGAACTACAGAGCAATCACTTAGAAGGGGAAACAACTGTCAATTATCACTCTAATGAATCCTGTTTAACAGAGGTCATGGCAGCCTGGCTGAGGCACAACCTTCTGTGCATAGAAAGTGGATCCCTGAAAAATGCCATTTCTGTACTGAATGTGTGATTTGCGAGATAACCATTCTCAAGACCAGATTCGAAAGTGGCTTCAGCTGTGGGTAACGTTGTGGCATTTGGGAACTATTCACAGACCTAGTGATTAATTCTTCCCTGTTAGTATTTGAATATGAGTAAACAGAAACAACCATTTCTAACATTAAACATTTTAAATGGTGTAGTGGTGATATTTATTGAGATGATCACAGCAGTGATATAATAGATAACATTTGTTGAATCATATGTGACATGCCCCATACTGAACATTATATATGAACCATTTCACTTAATTCTTGAAACAATCCAGTGGCTAAAATAAACAATTTGCAGAAAGGCAAATTCATGGCTCTTGTGCAAATATGAAATAAAGAAGGTTCAAGATCTTATTCAGATCATTAATTGAGGAGAGACCTAGTAAGATGTTAAAATCAGTTCAAAGATGATCATTTGACTATATACACACACATGTACATACACATATACACATAAACATATATGTATGTATGTATATATGTTTGTGTGTATATGCACAGTTAATTATATAATTTGATAGATTTTTGGGTTATATACAGAACAGAATGTCTTGCTGGTTTCAAAGAACTTACTCAAGTCACTATCTTCCATAAGAATTGTAAAATAGCCCTATAAACAAAATGTTAGGCCCAGAAGTGGGAATACTGCACTAAAAGAATCCGGTAATTTCATTGAGTTACTTCCAAGTTACAAATGATTTTTCTGATGCCTGTAAGGTAGGCATCATTACAAATGGATAAACTGAAGGTTTGTGAGGTTAAGTAACTTGTTCAAGATTATAGTAAGAGATGGAGCTGGGACTGACTCAAATCTGAGTCCTTACACAGCTTGCACTGTGGCATAAACAACGTGAGCTCAGTAAACACATGGATTTGAGTCTAACTTCCAATGACCTTCGGCAAAGTAACTACTGTGCCTTTATTTTTTCACCTGTGACGTAGTGTTGCTAATAGTTTTAAATTCACAAAGGTGTTGAGAGGATACAGTGAGGTGACAAGTTAAAATACTGTGCATATTGTGCACCATATAACACTCTCTCAGTTCATGTTGGCAGCTGTTGTCATCATTCGTAATGATCATCACAATCATGTACCACCTGTGTGCGCTGAACCTGCATGTGTCTTGAAAATAGCAATGCCCCCACCTTCTCTGCTTTAATTGGCTCTGGTTGCCCTAAGAGTCTGGCCTCATCCAGCACATGAGCTCCAGAAATCACCATGGCAGGGAACCAGCTCTCTGTCCCAATCTTATCCCAAGATCATGACAGCTTCAGCTGACCCCAGGAATAGATCGGTAGTACAGTACTTGAAAAAGTACCTCTTTTCCCTGGGAACAAAACAACAGTGTAATGTGGCTAGTAAAAATATTTAGCCCTACTATTTATACCCTACAAGACTTTAAGGATGCATGAATCCATCATATTTATAGCAGTTGTCATTTAAAAAATAAACTCAAAGTAAATATCGGTGTCATACAACACAGGCTACAGTAGGTTTTCCTCAGTGGCAAAAATCCAAGCATGACATTTAATTCTTCTGGAACTCATATCCCCTTTATTAGTAAAAATGGATTTTAAATGTTTAGGTATTGTTGTATTGATATTATTTCTCTGTCTTGCTTTAAGCAGCTGTAATATTGGAGAGAGTCCTATGAATCTTTTCTTTTGATATTAGGGTGTACTGAACAACAGAAATCAAAGGTCAGATGA
>CM053507.1:53863123-53951527 GCA_028627145.1 Eidolon dupreanum | reverse complement strand
AGATTCAGAGGTTTTTTCCCCCTCATATCCCTTTAATTTTCTTTGATAGAGACATGTACAATCAGCTTAGCCTGATTACTTAATAAAGTTAAAAATATTTCACAAATAAAAGTTAGGGAGCCAGTTAAATTTGAATTTTGGATAAACAGTGAAGATTTTTTTTTTTTAATATGAAAATGAGATAGGTGGCACATACTTTTACTAGAAGTTTTTTGTTTATTTGAGATTTGACTACTTATCCTATGTTTCATCTGGAAATTCTAGTTTATGATGATAAAAGCAGTGCTTTTTGTTAGCATGTGAACTCACACATTAGTTGTCTCATCTGTAAAATGGCAGTAAGAGTAGCAATGATCCTTCAAAACTGTGGAAAGGTTTTAAACACATTGATATTTGTCAAGCTCATGGAATAATTCCTGGCATCTGGTAAGCACTGTGAAAGCATAAGCTTTGGTACCTAAGGTGCTGGTCATTTGTTCCAATGTAATAGACACCTTCTCTGTTGGAATCCTGCTGACACAGATCTGTTAAAAAGTAAAGGCAGCAACTGTAGTTCATCTGCCAAAATAGAGGCTGGCCCAAGTGACCCCTTTACTGAAATACTTAACATTTAATTGTGCTAGAGTGTTCACAGACATTGAAAAGAGCCATGACAACGGCAACTTCTGCTTTTCATGGGGACACTTGCAGTATTTATAGTTATGATATATCAAGTCTGCTGTGAACGTGTTTGCTTAAGTAAAGAAGTAAAGGGTAAAGGAGCCAAGGTGCTAGTCACAGTTGGTAGTAATCAAAATGAAGAAAAGCAATGTGATCGTATAAGAATTCCCATGGTGTTGGTGTGTGTTTCAAATGCAAGATCAACCAGTGTTCCTAATGTTTAATTTGTGATCCTCTAAGAAATGCCAAGTACTGGACACTCCTGCCTCCTGTTTCTACTCTGGGTGTCAATGTAGAATTCAGAGTAGGCTGGATTATAATATAGTAACAAACGATAACAAAATCTCCATGGCTTAATCAACTGTGATTGATTTCCCATCCTTGTAAGGCCCACAATAGTTCCAGGTGGCTCTCCAGGGCTGCTCTCCAACAAGCAGGGCTCAGTATTTTAGTCCATGGCTGTCTTGTGGCACCTTTGTCAAGGGGCTACAAGGTTCACCACAATTGGGGAAGAGAGGCACGGTCAAGTGCACGTAATCACTGATCACGGCTTGTGGGCTAGAATTGGTCATGTGGCCCTGTCCAGCTGCAAAGGGGGCTCTGAAACATAGCCTCTCATGTGTCCTGCAACACCATTCTGAGAGAGGACCCAGAACAATTAGCAGTAGTTTGCCACACTGGCAAACATCGCTGTTTAATTGTGCCATTACCTTCTACAAGGCCCGGAATCAAGTTTAGAATTTCTCTCTACTATGTGACAGGCAGCAGTTGGCAATCAATGCTGGCAAGGGAGCTGAAACTCGTTAGTCATCACTGCATTGCTCTCATAAGCCAGTGAAAACACCTATTGCATTTGGAATTTGGATGTCATGCGTAGTAATTGGTGTTTTAGAAATGAGTGGAAATAGTGTCTTCTGATAGTCTCTACAATAGGCTGATATAATGATCTGAATTTAGCATCACTCCAGGCTCTGTTTGATTTGGGAGAAAGTGGTTTCCAGTCCTGCCAATTATCAATCTTGATGATAGTATTTTAAAAACCTATCTCCAATTTGCCTGAAATTTAAGTCCTCCCTAGCTTTATTCTCATGCAATAAAAATATTAGAAGATTTTTATAACTGTGACCAAAAGAAAAGAAACTTATTAACAAAACTTGCAATAAAAGTTGAAAATTGTTTTTTGGTCCTGGTGTAAAACTGATGGCATCAAAGTCTTTTCTAACTCAAGGCAATCTTGTCTATGATACCTTAAACTACTTGATGAGAAATTCAGATCAGCCCCATTTGAGCCTGGCCGGTTCAGTTTAGTTTTCACTTAGATGGAATTTTCTGGTGGGTGACACTTTCTCCCAATTAACTTTGATGAAAAGACATAGCCTCAGAATTTTCTCCAGTCAGGATATGAGTTAGACATCAGTAAAATATTCTTGGAAGATTAGAGAATAGCGAAGAAAACCTTTTGAAATAGAAAATTACATTTCAGAATTCTTCTGTAGTATGGTTGCTCATACCAGTCCTAATCAACAAAATTTGTTGTTTTATTTTCTTTTTAAGTAGCTATTTAGTTCAAGGCACAGTGCTAGAGAGCGGATGAAGAACACCCCACACCGAAGCCACATTTAGTCAGAAGCCATTTTTCTTGTCTCTTTCAATAAATTCTAAGCTTCCCTTGAACTCTTAGTGATTAAAGAAAAGGGAATGACTAGTATCTTCAAAAAGTAAAACACAAGAATAGCATCATTTATTTCCCACAGCATATTGATTCAAAGTGGCCTGCAGTTAATTCCTAATTGGAACCTCCTGCTACTTCTTTTAAAAGGCAATTAAAATAGATGCAAAAAATATCATTTTGACATTGAATCATAAGCAGTTTGAATACATGTACTCAGTGTAGGTATTTAATTGTCTCCTGAGAGCAAGCATTTTTTTTCTCTTATAAGATTATATATAGTTTTTAATTGACAGACTCTATATTTAGTATTTAATGTAAGTTTATGAACCACAAAGATAAAACATGAGTACATATTCATGTACTACAGAAAAATAAAGAGTAATCTTTACCCTCTTTCATCCCCCACTTTCCCCCTCGGCCCTTTCCTCTCAGAAGAAGTAACAACTGTTCAAAGTTAGGTGTGAATTCCTTATACCTTTTCCTAAGTTTTTATTTTGCTAAAGCCCAGTAATTAAAGATCATCAGAAGCATACTTGAATTTCAAGGTAAGATGATTGGCTTGCTACAGCAAGGGTGAACACACACCAGAAGAACTGTGAGGCGTCCCAAAAGGAAGAATTAATGAAGGGTGCCAGAGGGTTTTAGGGGCTGGAATTAGTCATGGGATGCTCTTTGTAGTGGTAGGTCAGGATATATCAACTAGACAACTTTTAGAACAGTCAGAGTTTATAAGTCTATGAGGATAACTCATGGCTTTGAATGAGCTAGTGATAAAATAGTTTAATTGTGTCTTGATCAGGTGTGGTTTATGTTTTGTGAGTCGTAGTGAAGGTTTTCAGGTTATAGTCGATATTTCCATTTTTAAGTAGTACATATGTAAGACTTTCCTTGTAAAACATAATAGCTCTCCTGTACACTACTGATTTTTCATCTTATAAAGCAATGCTAATGCCTTATTTCACAGAGTTACTTTTTTAAAACACTAATGTTAGTTTTATTTTGTTGATCATAAAGATTAAAGAATTCAAATAATGCTTTTAGATTAGATTTTTATTTTAGAATAATTCATTTAATGGAAAATCATTTGTGTTTTGAGTGAATGAACAAATTAAATTCTTGAGAGAGGGCAAGCCTGAATGAGATCCAGGGATCTAAGGAACCCTAGAGATTCTAGAATGCATTTGGGAGATCTGATTTGGGTACTGGATAGGTGATTCTGGTTGCTGTTTAGAGAAGAGGTTGGAACCAGGGAAATCAGTACAGTGACTATTATAATAGACGTCAGAGAGAATGAGGACTGTATCTAGAGGCTAAGGGTGAAATGGAAAGATTTGAGTGCTATCCAGAAGCACAGCAGCAGGACTCTGATATTCTTATTAAACTGGTATAGAATGGGAGAGTCGGAGATATCCCAAATGCCTCATGTTTCTGACTTGTACTAGTGGATCAATAGTGGCTGGATCAATGCTGAAAAATGAGAAAAAAAAAACAGAAAGGACTGGGTTTTGTTGAAGAAGGGTGGGCTTATCATCAGTATGTTTATCATCAGTGAGTTTATCATCAGTATGAAATAATGTGTTTTTTATTTATATCTTGACTGAAAATTGACTAAATATCATTCTATATCTTATGTTATATTGTACTGACAGCAACTGTGGAAGGGCATTTAGGCAAATATCATCTGCATCCTGCAGAAAAAAAAAATGAGATTGACTGAATGTTTAAGTGACAGACAAGGTCACAAGTCTATTAACTGACAATCCTTCCATTAGAACTTTTGACTATAATTCTCCCCATCTCTTTTTCTTTCTTTGTTTCTTCTAGAGTAAAACTAAAATCATCTTGTTATTTCTGTTATTACTCTCGTTTTTCTTAAATCCTCTTACATGATAGGGTCTGGCACGGTAACAGAGAAGAGAAAAACATTTATTTAAAAACAAAGATAAAGGGCCTTCCACTTCTGGGAAGATGGAATAGCTATGCTTGTCTTTCTTCTCATTATGTACAACAAAAAATCCTGGATATTAAATATAAGATTTAAAAAAAAAAAGATTCTGAAAGGTAGTGAGAAATCAGACAGAAAACAATACTGTAGTGAGTTTCCTAGATTTTACTTTTGCCTCAGACATTTCAGGCCTAGAACTAAAGAAGCGAGCAATCCTTAAAGCCAAAGGCCCAAACAACAAGATCATAACAAAAGCCCATTCTCTCTAGTCAAATAATTAGGAAAGGGACAGTCTAGCCACACAGTAAACTTTTAGATAGCATTTATTCTACCAAACACCACAAACAAACACCACCAGTACCACAAACCAAACTGTGGTCTCACCTCATTTACAGCAGCAAAAGTCAAGTGTGGGACCCTAGACCTTTACCTGCCCTGGGCTATAATGAAGCACCCATACCTTTTTACCAGGTTGGTGTCAAAGAAGGCCAAGTAGGGAGCTTTCATTATCTCCTGGGTGGTAATGATTCCAGCCCACCACCAGAGCCTGAATTTCTACCCCAGTAGTAAAGAAGTGCTCCTCTCCTTTCCACAGTAGTGGTACCAGAGGAGGCATGATGGAGGGTCAAGACTTGTACCAGCGGTAACAAGACTGACTTATCCCAGTCTAAGAAAAGTGGCACCATGTTTTGTATGTGCTGAAAGAAGAGAATTATTAACTCAGAATTAGGTATCCAGTGAAAATATTCTGCAGAAATGCAGGGGCAGTCAAGACGGTCTCAGATGAAGGAAAGCTATCCATTTACTGATTGATTTTATGAAGTCTAGTATTCTCCAATACTAAAACAATAGGGAAAAAAAGATAACTGCAGACTGATATCTCACAAAAGTGTAAATGTAAAGATTTTAAATGAAATGTTAGCAACTATAGTTTAATAGTATACAAAAATAACTATATATAATGACCAAATGGTGTTATTTGAAAGCAGAATAATGTAATGGACCATATTAACAGGCTAAGGAAGAAAAATCACATGATCATATCAATTCCTGCAAAAAAAGCATGTGAAAATTTTCATGATCCATTCATGATAAAAACCCTCAGAAAATTAGAAAAAGAGGGGAACTTTTTTAACTTGTTAAAGAACATCTACAAAAAATACTACAGGTAACATCATACCTAATGGTAAAAGACTGAATGGTTTCTTCCTAAAACTGGGAATCAGACAAAAATGTCCACTCTGTCCACTGCTGTTTATCATATTATTGGAGGATCTAACCAGCATAATAAGGGAAGAAAAGGAAATAAAAGGAATACAGATTATAAAGGAAGAAGTGAAATTTTCCCTATTTGCAGATGATTCAATTGTCTACACAGAAAGCCCTAGGGAATCTGAAATTTTTTTTTTTTCTAAAAATAGATGAATTTGGGCAAGGGAGACAAAAGAAAAAATAAACAAATGGGGTTACCTCAAACTAAAGAGTTTTTGTGCAGCAAAGAAAACCATCAACAAAACAAAAAGACAATCAACTGTTTGGGAGAAGATATTTGCTAATGATACATCTGATAAGGAGTTAATATACAAAATTTATAAAGAACTTATACAACTCAACAACAAAAAAGCAAACAATCCAATGAAAAAATGTGCAGAATTCCTGAACAGATACTTCTCCAAAGAAGAAATACAGATAGCTAACAGACATATGAAAAGATGCTCAAGGTCACTGACCATCAGAGAAATGCAAATTAAAATCACAACGAGATTTCACCTCACATCTGTCAGAATGGCTATCATCAATAAATAAAAAAACAGCAAGTGTTAACAAAGATGCTGAGAAAAGGGAACCCTAAAACATTGTTTGTGGGATTGCAAATTGGTGCAGCCGCTATGGAAAACAGTATAGAGGTCTCTAAATAAATTAAAATGGATATACCTTTTGACCCAGCAATTGCACTTCTGAGTATTTATCCAAAGAAAACCAAAACAATAATTCGTAAAGACCTATGCACTCCAATATTCATGGCAGCACAATTTACAATAGCCAAGATATGGAAGCAACCTAAATGCCCATCAACAGATGATTGGATAAAGAAATTATGGTTCATATATTCAATAGAATGTTACTCAGCCATTAAAAAAATTAAATCCTACCATTTGCAATGTCATGGACGGACCTAGAGGTTATCATGCTGAGTGAAATAAGTCAGAGGAAGATAAATACCATGTGATTTCACTTATATGTGATATCTAAGGAACAAAAAAAACAAACTAATCAAAAATAGACTCACAAATATAGAGGGCAATCTCGTAACGGACTGAGGGGCAAAGGATTAGGGGGCTGGGAGAATGGGGTGAAGGGTTAAAGAAGTACAAATTAGTAGTTGATAGTCACGGGGAAAGGAAGCACAGCAGAAGGGATGAAGCTAGCATTAATGTGATGGCTAGGTGGAGGGCCAGGGGAGGGATGGGGCAATTGGGATCATTTTATGAACTGTACAGATGTCTAATGTACTGTATACTTGAAACTAATTTAAAAAATAAATTTAGAAAAATAAAAATAAAGACTAAGAATAAATAAAATAGTGAATTAAAAAATTAAAAAAATAAAAATAGATGAATTTAGCAATGCTGCAGGATATAAGATCAGCATATACAAATCAATTATATTTCTGTATACTGGCAATGACATGCGGACACCAAATCAAAAATGCAATACCATTTTTAAGCACTCAAAAAATAAAATACTTAGATGTAAATCTATCAAAATATGTACAGGGTTTATATACTGAAAATTTTAGAATACTGATGAAAGAAATCAAAAGTCTAGATAAATAGAGACATACTGTTTTCACAGATTAGAAAACTCATCATAGTAAAGATGTTATTTCTCCCCAAATTGATTTACAGGCTAAATATAATTACTTTCAAAAGCCAAGTAAGATTATTTTGTAGATATAGACAAGATTATTCTAAAATTTATATTTAAAGGCAAAAGAACTAGAATAGCTAAAACAATTTTTATAAAGAAGAAGAAAATGGTAGGGGGCAGTCTATCTAATTTCAAGACTTACAGAAATTATATCTGTGTTTCATTAACAGAAATGTAACACACAGATCAATATGACAGAATAGAAATTCCAGAAATAGAACTGTACAAGTATGACCAACTGGTTTTTTACAAATATGCAAAAGCAATTCAGTAGAGTAAGGTTAGCTTTTTCAACAAATGATCCTGGAGCAATTGAATATGTATAGGCCAAAATAAAAAAAATAAAATCTTGACCTAAATCTCACTCATTCAACAAAAATTGACACCAAATGCCACCATTTTGGACTTAAATATAACACTATAAATCTTTTAGAAAAAAATAGGAGAGATGTTTGGGATCTATATCTAGACAAAGAATTCTTAAACTTGATACCAAAAGTATGAGCCATAAAAGGAAAACTTGATAAATTGGACTTGATCAAAATTAAAAACTTTTGCTCTCTGATACACCCTGTTAAAAGACTGAAAAGATGGGTTACAAACTGTGAGAAAATATTTGCAAACCACATTTCCAACAAAGAACTATTACCCAGAATTTATAACAAACTCTCAAAACTCAACAGGAAAAAAATAACAATCCAATTAGAAAATGGGCAAAAGATATAGGCAGGCATTTCATCAAATAATCACATGAAAAGATGTTCTACATCATTAGCCATGAGGAAAATGAAAATTTAAACCACATGGAAATATATATACCTATTAGAATGACTAAAATAAAAAAAAAAATAGTGGCAACATTAAATACTGGCAAGAATATGGAGAAAATAGGTCACATCATTCATTTTGAGTTAATTTTTGTACAAGCTGTAAGGTTTAGGTCTTTTTTTTTTCTTTTTGCCTGTGAATGTCCAATTGCTTTAGCACCATTAGTTGAAAAATCTGTCCTTCCTCTATTGACTTACATTTTGTACCCTTGCTGGTGAGAATGTGACATGGCACAGTCACTCTGATAAAAATTTTAGTAGTTTCTTAAAAATTAATTATTTAAGTACCTCTCAACCAAATATTTGTACTTGTGGGCATTTTACCCCTGATAAATGAAAACTTAGATCTACACAAAATCCACACTTGAATGTTCATAGCAGCTTTATTCATAATAGTCAAAAATGGAAATAAAAAAGGAACATAGATGTTCAGGCAAATGGTTAAATGAAATGTGGTGTCACATCATGGAGATTACCCAGTATTAAAAAAAAATGAACTATTGATACAAACAATGACTTGTATGAGTCTCTAGAGAGTTATGCTAAGTGGAAAAAGCCAATTTCAAAGGTCTACATGTGTGAATTCATTTAAGTAACATTCTTAAATGACAAAAGTAAAGAAATGGAGAAAAGATTAGTGGTTGCCAGTGGTTAAGGTTAAGGATGGGTTCTGAAGTAGATAAGGAGGGAAATGGGTGTGGCTACAAAAAGATAACATGAGGGGTCTGTGGTAATGGGAATGTTCTTGGTGAAAAACAAAGGTAAACAAGTGAGACTGTTGGTTTATTTTTGTAATTGTATTTTAGGCACAGCATATAATGTAGTCATTGTTTCTGCATTCATGCCTGTTGGTGTTTAGAAACTAAAAATATGGTATGATGAAGTTATATATGTATTCTCATCCAATCTCTGTCCCCAACTAACTTGTGACCTTAGTCACATTCTTTATGTTTGCTAGAATTTAGGTTCCTCTGGAGGGCTCCTTTGGAATGATTAATTGCAGGGATCCCTTCCAGCTGTAGAATTTGATGTTTCATGTTTCAATGCATCAAATGCATTTCAAGGTCTCAAAAGCATGCTCAGACATGCAAGAGTGGGTCTGTTTTGTTATTTATCTTATTTCATGAAGCATGTTTTGCCTGGGTTATTTTAATGCATAGAACTTAACCAGCATTCTTTTCAACAATGACAAAAACTAAGACTCCAAATTCTCTCCCTTGAAGTTCTTTACTCTTAATTCCCTCTTGTGCCTCTGAAGATATGACTGCATTGCTCATAGCAAGTTGTTTAAAATGATTTATAATGAATGTCGGTTGAAAGGCAATTGGTGGTTTTAGGGTAGAACATATCGCTGAGATTGCTTTTAAAAATGCAATTTGCAGTAGTTTTACCTTCTACTGAATTCCATGATACCACCTGAGGTATAGCTTTTACATTTCGAAGTATTTTTTTGTTGTTGAGATTTTGGTTTATATCACACGGTGACGAATCCAAGCCCAAAGTAGATCTTAATTCATGTAAAACTTTGTTGATGTGATTTGAAAGCCCAATTTCTGAGTTTTAAAGTGAATTTTCTGAACTCTTAAATCCCCGATCTCTCTTCAGTTGAATGGGCTCTCTCATGTGCTCACTGTTGATTTTCCCTGAATTCTGGGAAGGGAGCAGAAAGCTAAACTTTCTCAGAATAGTTTTCATGGCATTAAACATGGAACTATCTCATTTCCAATGCCAAATAGCAGGCATAGTGTAGTCTCTTTTCCTATGATCTATGAGACTGGAAAGAAAACATGTAGTTAGATCACTTTGAGATCTATTCCTGATCTCTTTCTCAATTAACAAACAGTTATGAAACATTGTCCGCTATCAGGGAAAGTTGATAAAGCATATGCTTGCTCTGCTCCTTTGGAGACCAGTGACTTTGAAGTCAAAGACTAGAATCTTTATCCTTTTCTCATCTTTGTTACCACTGGTGTCCTTCTTCCTTAACTTTCAGAGTTCCTAAATTCTATGGTCTTTGACTTGAGCTTTTTTTGAAAAGTGCCAATTAGACATAAGTAATCTATCACTATGGACATAAAAACCCAAATAGTCAGAATCTGTGAAATCCAAATTTCTCTTTCAACTATGACAATTAGTGACCTATTATCATGTTTAGACTGCTATTTTCTCATAGAAATCTTGGAAAAGAAATAATAGCTATAAAACCAAGGTGTATAATGTATGTTAGAGTATATGTGAACATCATCTCTAGATTACTTATGTTTTCAAAAGCATTTTTATGCTTTGAAAGCTATAGGTTTAATGTACTATATGTATTGGCATCAGGGGAACCAAAAAGAAATATCGGCTTGATTTAGGATTGCTATGGAGAATATTTTAATGTTTCAGTTTAATAGTTTATATTTATGCATGCTCGTACACATATACTTCAGCAGATTTCTCGTTGGGTGAATGTGTTTTAATTGACTATCAAAATATAATAATAGCCATTTGAAACAAAGCCAATAAGCAAAACAAAAAATACACATTTCAGTTTCACTTTATGACTATGTAAGGGAAAGCATTTTAATATTTGCACACTTTTTTTTTCTGCATAGAAAGCATTTCGTGATGTTTTTGATATGTTTACAGATATTATTCAGTATTCATCCTTTGATTTCCACCCTCATTAGTTGGTATTTATAATTGTTTAGGTATAGGCTGTCATGGCCAGCAATTTAATTATATCTAATTATCAAGTCATAGACAGAATTATTTTGCTGTAGTCACATCATTTTTTTTGAAATATGATATGCCCTAATATTGCCTTCTAAGGGTTTCTTAAAGCAGGACCTACTATAAAGGTTTAGTTTTAAAAGTTTTTGAAGAAAAGCTTAAGAGCATTAACTAGCAGCTAATATCCAAGTTAGGTTAGGACCACCTGATTGTGTCAGATTTCTCAACTTTTCTTCCTGAAGGGAAAGGTACAGTCCCACTTGTGGAGGATATGCTACGTGGCTGACATTATGCTAATCTGGAGATGATTTTCAGCTATAGTGTAATATACATCTTGGTTTATAGTTATTATTTCTAATTAAATATTTTACAATGACCTCATAGGAAAAAATATTTCACCTATTGACTTTTAAACATTTTCTTTTGAAGGTAAAGTTAATATTTTGGTTATTATTACAGCTGTTCTCATTGCCAGTTGTTACCATCTGGGTCCTAACTTGGCCAAAATAGTGCTTGACCTGGGGAGGCTGACATGACAACTTCAAGTAGTAGCTTTCATCTCTAGCTTGGCATTAGTATTACTTGGAGTTTATATTAGTTTCCTAGGGCTGCTGTAACAAATATTACAAAATGATGGCTTAAAACAATAGGAATTTACTCTCTCAACAGTTCTGGAGGCCAAAATCAAAATGTGAGCGAAGCCACGCTCCTTTTGAAGATTTTCAGGGAAGATCCTTTGCTTCTTCCAGAATCTGGTGGCTCCTAGTATTCCTTGGCTTGTGATACCCTAGCTCCAGTCTTTGCCTCTCTCTTCTCTTCCATGTGTCTGTTCGCAAACTTCCCCTTCATTTCTCTTACAAAAAAAAAAAAAAAAATAGCCATTGGATTTAAGGCCTGCCCTAAATTCTGGATGATTTCATCTCAATATCTTCAATTAATTATATCTGCAAAGACCCTAGGTTCAAGTAAAAGCCAACTCCAAATAAGAAAATATGGGATGAGGCCACTTGGTTTTCTCAGGTTTGTCAGGCATTTATACTTGTCTCTACTCCTCTACCCCTTAACAGCTCCCTGGACCAAAATGCTAAGACTCAGGAGTTGTTAGTACAGGAGCTTTGTCAGTGCTTCATCCCTTCTCCCCATTCCTGAATCTTCTCTCCCTTCCCCTCTCCCTTATTGGTAGAGCCCTATTCTTTTCAGCCACATCATTTCATCTCTAGGAGAATTGTGTTCTAACTTTCAAGCCAGCAATACACAATGAAGTATTTGAAAAAGAATTCATTTGGAGAGACAGTATAATGTAGTGAATGAAGTACAGGCTTTGGGCTAGAAAGAGGTGGTTTCATTTTCCTGTTCTAGACCTTCACTTGCTCTGTATGAGACGAAAACAAGTCGTTTTGCATGGCTATTATTGGTGTCTATATCTTGTTGTGAGAACTGGAGATATTCTGCTTCCAAGCTCACTCACATAGTGCTTGGCAAGATTCAGTTCCTCTAGGGTTGTTGGACTTTTGGCCTCAGTTCCTTGCCACATGGGCTCCCCATAGGGCACCTTGCTTTATCTGATGTTGCAAGTAAGAAGAGCCAGAGAAAGTGAGAACGATGGAGTCTCTTATAAACTTATCTCAGAGTTAACATCCTAATATCTGTGCCATGTTTGGTTTGTCAAAAAAAAGTTACTAGGTCCAGCCCACACTCAAAAGGAGGGAAGATTACATAAGGGTATGAATCCCAAAAGGTGGGATCATTACGAGCTGTTGTAGAAGCTTTCAAGAGGAGTATTTCCCCGCAAAATCAATCCTAATGTTTTTCTTTGGAGTATCTTCTCACATTTCTCACTTGGGGTAGTACTGACTCTTGTTTTCTGTCATATCTTCTGAGGATAGAGGGACCAGATGTCAAGCTGGATACTGAATCATAAGACTTTGAAGAGTTGGCTTGGGAGGTCACACACAGCATCGGGAACAGTATTGTGATAAGAACCTCAGCAGCTGATATCCTGGTGGGTCATTATCTCCTGAATTATTTTGCTACATGATTACACCAAACTATAGAGGTTTAGAAATAAGCCACTGTAGTAGGCCAGAAGGGAACAATATGAGCAGTCATTTAGAACCTGCTGCTGCAGAGAGAATTGCTAAGTGGCAGTTCTTTGAAACGACTTTACCAAACTATAGTTTGTATATCTGCTGTAACTAGTCCTTATGATAAGCCATAGCAGCTGCACTCTCATTCCTTGTTCTAAACACCATGTTCTGAAACCACCATTTCAGGAGGATATTCTTGGTAGAACACTGAACATCATTTCTAGGCATTTCCAATTCTACATAATTAGAATAGAAAGACTTTCAAGTCGGCTTCAGGTTTTAGGTTGTTATATAAATAAGTTCACAGGAATCTCAAATGCTTTACAGAAATCTGACAGCAACTATAAAAGGCTTTTGAACATTTTTGTTGCCAAAGTCCCAGGGATTGCTGGAATCTTAAATAGCCTGTTTTAAGCTCCAATTCAGAAGCTTTTTTGTCATGTTTAATAATGTGGTGAATAATTCCTTTTCTGTTAGTCGTTTCCTCTTTTATAATCCATAAGGATCTTTGAGCCATGGAATGGATATTTTCTGGTGCTGTAAATTAAAGGTCCTTTCAATTCAAAACTTAAAATGGTCTTTTAATGTACCACTTCTGTAAATGCATTTATCTAGGTCTAAAGATTCATTAAAATCCATTTAAATGAAAGTATTACATAGGTACATGTTCAATTCAAGGAGGTGATCATTTTGAAATGAGAATGCCATGGGAGACACTACATATGAACAAAATTATATTATTTGTAGGAGATATTAACTATTAGAACTATCTCCATTTTCTTATATTTTCTTATGTCTTTTAAAGGATGAAGGTAGTTAGAAGTTTACTACAGGATCTGGTGACCCCAGATTGGGTCCATGGATAGTGTTCATAAAATCTGTGAACTTGGATGGGAAAATAGTTATATCCTTATTTACAATAACTTCTAACTGGAATTTAGCATTTATTTCAAGTATGAACATAGGCATAAGACCACAGTAACATAGGCAGTACTTGTGACTTTGTCACCAATAGAAAACGAAGACTTATTTAATCCCATTATAGTTTTTGCAAATATCTGAAAGTATCATTTGCCTTATCATTCTTTCCAAAATATAGTAGTTATTAGACCTGCTTTGGGTCTTATTATTTAAAATCTTAATAAAGTAGCAACTATATCACAAATATGTTAAAAAATATTCTGATAGCTGTATTTCGGTTTAATTTGTATTTTCTGAAATACTGTGTACTTTTTAATTTAAAAATATTGTCCCCACAAATAGTACATAGATCCATCGGGTGGTCAAGGGGTCCAGGTTCACACACACACGCACACACACAGTGCTAGAACCCAGAAGGAGTGAGTACAGAACGAATGAGGAGATCTACATTCAATGATCAAGTGCTGGAAAATAGGCACTTTGAATAGATGATGCCTTTTAATCCTCCCAGTAACCCTTTGAGGTAGAGGTCATTATCATCTGCATTGTACAAATGTTGGATCAGAGACTTAGAAGACATAGTAACCAGCCTTCAAGGATCCTCACCTTTTTGTATTCACCTCCTTGTGAAGCCCCTCCTATAATGTATCAGGTTGATCTCTTACCAGTGTAATACAGTGGAAACAATAGTGTGTGACTTCTGAGGTTAGATCATAGTCATAAAAAGATTACTCACTTTGGGTAAAGCTAGTCACCATATTGAGAACACTTAAGTAGACCTATGGAGAGGTTCATGTGGCAAAGAATGAGGTCTTTCAATAGCCAGCACCTACTTTTCAAACTTGTAAATGAGCCATCTTTGAAGTGATCTTCCAATTCCAATCATGCCTATAGATTATTTCAGATCTGGTGGACATTTTTTTATTGTTAATTTCAATTATACAGTACATTTAATTTCAAGTATACAGTACATTGGTTAGACATTTATATAGTTTATAAAATGATCCCTGTAATTGCTCTTTCTCTTCTCTGGTTCTCCACCTAGCCATTACATTAATGCTAACTGCATTCCCTACTTCCAAAATTCCTGACCTGCAGAACTTCTGTAAGATGATAATTGTTTATGGTTGTTTTAAGCCACTGGTTTATGGAGATAACTTGTTAAATGGCAATAGATAACTGATACCCAGGGTTTATATAATTTTCCCAGAGTCATATGACTACTAAATGACAGGGGTAGGCTAGAAACCCAAATGACGGAAGTAGGGGGGAACCCAGCTGTTGTCGATGAAATGTATTTTCCTGAGCTTAGCAGGACAGCAGTGTTCTGAGACAGTCATCGAATGCTGTATCCCTTTTTCTTTTCTCATTCCTTTTCTCTCTTCCTCTTACATACCCTATGTATGCGGTACTTGACTGTTGATGAAGTAGTGGGTCATCTATTTTCTCGCTTGATCCATTTAACTTCTTAGATGAAATCAAGCAGTGTAGCAAAAACACTAGATAAAATTTACTAAACAATTACTCTGTGTTCTAAACAGGGTTCTGAGCGTTGAAATCAATCACAATAACAATCATGTATGTTTTACTCTTGCCAGCCTAATATGACAGGAAGCAAATAAAATTTCAATTGATTTTCACAATAACCTTGTTAGGTAGGTAAGGAGGTTACATGTCCCCATTTAATAGATGACTTGACTAAGTTCAGGATTAAAAGGACTTCCTAAGGCAACATGGTTTTTCTGTGTTAGAAGCAAAAGTAGAACCTATTTCTTCTGATTTCAGTTAATCTTCTAATCTGTTTGATATAGAAGTATGAAAAGATAAAAGAAGAGTAACCAGGCTAATTTGTATAGCATTTATTTGAAGTAATGCCTTCTTTACTTGTGTAGATATTAAAATATCTGAGGCCTTTACATATTTTTTGAAAAACTTGATTAAAAACCATTTTATATCTAAATTTATATTCCCAAATTGGGGAGAAGCAACATCCATTAGATGGTGAATTGTTCTCTGGATTATTCCTTGACCCTTTAGTGACATTAAAATGAAAGAAAGCTAAATAAAATGATATATCTCTACATGGTTCTAAGCCTGTTGATATAAAAATGTAACTTAAATACTAAATACCAACTTTCCCTGTTTTTGTTCTGTCAGATTTTTATTTGACATTTTCACTATTGTGTCTATAGTAGGTTAGCCTGCTAGTTAGAAGACTCATCAAAATGTATTTAAACTTATAAATATCAGTTTATTTGAGGAATATTGGGCACTATGAAATTTTAGTAAATTACTTAGCTGGTATGCACTAATATTGAAAATGTCCCGTATAAGTACTTCATTTAAAAATTCAGTTTCACTCAATAAAATGTGCATACCATGAAGGGACTTAGAAAAGAGAAAGATACATAAAAGTAATAACAAAAATACATTTGTTTGACAAATGTATTACATTCATCAAGTTAATTTCTCTAATTTATTCAAAACTTGTAGGAGTCATCAATAAAATGACCAGTAATCCCACATAAAAATAGCCAAAGAACACTGTGGCATATTATGTTTTCCAGAAATGGCCACAGCTTAATTTCCAGTCCCACATCTGCTAGAATTTTACTATGCCTAATCGAGATGTAAAGTCTATTTTACCTTCTCTTGCACCTCGTTGGAACTTTGCTTCTGAATAGGATGTACTTCGTGTGTACTCTCTCTCCTCTTTGTCTCTCTGTCTCTGGCTGTCTGGTCTGTCTCTCCTCCTTCTTCTCTCCCCATCCTCAATGCCTCTTTTTCTCTTCCTCACACATCCCTCCTTCTCCCAGCCCTCCTTCTTCCTCCAGACCCCCTCCTCCTCTTGGTATGCTTCCTCTTGGAATCTATCCACCACGTTGTGAGGGAACTTGAACCACATGGAGAGGCTAGCCATGAGGTGTAAGTGTTCTAGCTGACAGTCCGAGTGAAGGCCTCAGCTGAAAACTAGCATCTAATATGAGATGTCCTAAGCTCACCTAAAGTAATTTCCTCAAATTAAACTCAAATGATTAGACACTTTAATTACATTTGTAAAAGCTTTTCACAGCAGCATCTATATTAGTGTTTGAATAACCAAGTATGGTAGTTCATCCTTACTGGTTGACACATTAAAAAGCTTTAACGAGCACCATGAAAATGCAATAATTTATTAATATACCTTGCATTAGGTATATACTTCTCATTCTGTAATGTAATTCAAAGATATACTTCTAGAAATGGTGGGGTTACCGACCTCCGTAACGATAACTCATAGCTAAACCTTTTCAGCATTGTTAGTGATACCTTACCTGAGTGAATTTACCTCTCAAAACTCTGGCAAAAACAAAGTGAGGCTTGTTCAGGTTGTTACATTTGATATTCCATGTGCCTAAATTGTATTTTTAACGGAAGTCCTTAAATAAAGCTGAAGAGGATTTTCCTTTATCAATAAGTGTTGTTATCTACTATAAGTTCTACCCCAGCTTGACTGTCACAAGGCAATTCATATAAACCTTTGTTTATACAGATTCATGAGAGAGACGTTGGTTTATTTATACAAATTCTTACACAGGTGCTTGATGGAGAACAAAATATCTTTAAAGAGTTAGGAACATGACAATGATATATATATAGAACAAATACGTACCAAGTTTTAATAGGTTTTTAATGAGGAACACAATACAGTGAAGGGATATTTTGAGGAATTGGCTACTTGGGACTTATAGGCATTTTGTTAAAAGAAAGAAAAGGAGGAAAGAGTATTAGAATAATATTGCTAGATTACATAAAAGACTGGTTAATATTCTACAAAGCAATAAAACCATAACCTTTGTGGTTATCTTTGGTAGTAGATAAAAATTTATAAGTTAACCTGTAACTTTATGATAGCCATCCAATAATAAAAAAGTACACAGTAATGTCAAACACAGGTATATCCTTTTAGACAATTAAATCCTAGGGAGGCTTCTTAAATGATATCCTAGTATGATTTTGGAAGAATATGTGACCCACCACCACCACCACCACCACCACCACCACCATCCTTGTCAAATTTTCAAGTTTATATAATTTTTCTTAACAAAGGCCATATTATTTTTTGTGTCATGATAGCTGCCACAAATTCTTGCAAAAGTCCATGTGTTATTGTCCTAGAAACATGATGTCAAATAAATCTTAAATTAATCTCAATTCTTTAGATTATTCTTAAGCAATGGATATAGGCAAAGGTGATGAGAAAAATGTTCTAAAAATGTAATTATATAAGTATCAACACCATAGTTTTTCTAACATGATTGCACTCTCTGAACAGTAAAAGCTGATGGTAAAACTAACAAAACTTTGGTTATTTTGTAGATGTAAATATAGTCAAGTGGGATAGATTCCAGAATAAACCCAATAGGGACATTTGAAATTAGACCTTTTCTTCCAATAATCTCAGTTCTGCTTCTGTCACATACACTTGGAACTGTATTCGGTGAGATTATTGTGGTTCCATTAACATTTTGTCTAATTCTACCTGAACACCTACTTCTCATTTATCTTTGCATTTACCATTTACCAATGTCACACTTTGAATTGCTAGATTCTTAAATGTAATCGACACCCATTTTCAAGAAATAAGTGTTTCGTCATGAAGGGTATTTTTAGGTTTATGGTAAATTTGTTCTCATTTTTAGTTTGTTCTTCAGACAAATAGTGTAATATATACTATTCTTCCTTATTCTTATTGAATATTTTCTACTAAATCTATCTTTTTATGATTCTGAAATGCCAGCTTCAGTTTTTTTATTAATTCATACTGACCCTGTACAGAGCTGTCTATCTCAACTTAATGGCCATTTATAATATATGGATGGCATTCCCCTGCCATTAATGTTTAATGAATTGGCTTCTGATCCAATAGAGGCTAATAAAAGTAATTACTAGAATACATTGTCTTTCTGCAGTGCCCTAGAAACTTTTTTTCAAATCCCTATTGTATACCTTTGGCCTATAGTCACCTTTTTTCCCTCTTCCAGTATACTTTCTTTCAACCTCTTTTTCATTATTTAGTCCAAATGTATACATTTTCACACATTTTTTTCCAGGTCAAGATGGCTAGAAACTTTAATAAGCATCACCCTACATGATTGCTAGAGAGAAAAGAAACTTTTCTAAAGATTTGAAGAATATAATGTATGTGCAGAATAAATAAATATATGAAAAAAATCATAGATTCTTCTTATAAGAACTATCTCTAGTTGAGATATGTACTCTGAATTTGAGGCATATGTTGAAAACAAAACTTGGGTTTTGGAGTTAGATAGTGGTGATGGATGTACTACTTTGTGAATATACTAAAAACCACTGAATTTTATAATTTAAAGGAGTAAATTTTAAGGTGTGTGAATTTTATATGTATATGTACATATATGTATATGTGTGTGTATCACAGTAAAAAAAAAAAATATTGGGACTGAATGAATTGAAGGAGCAAAGCTGAGTATCTCCTGACATTGCAAACACATGCACACACATTCCCCCTGTTATTCTCTCTCATAAATCAATTTTTCCATATTTCTAGTAAAGGGGATTTTGGCATGCTCATGAAATCCATCGAATCTTTACATTTCTTTATTACCAAAGAACCTAAATGAGGCTGTATTTATGCCAGTGTGTGCTTTAGAAAGACTTTCTTCATTCAGGATGATTTAATCCTGAGGGAATTTGGCTCTGCCAGCCACTACCTCTAAACAGCTAGCCAGCTACACTCTATTCTTTCAAATTCAAGCCCTATTCTTGCAGTTAAACCTATTTCAAACTGACTGTTGTATCCACTTTAGAGTTGTGCATACTTAAAGCCGTGGACTGAAATTTTAATAGCCATAAACATCTTCCTAGCTGCTTGAAATAAAGGTTTCTGGTTTTTGGATCTTGCTCCCGGAGCAGCCTGACTGCCCACCTGCCTCCCTCCCTCCCTCCCTTTCTTCCACCTTTCCTTCCTGTCTTTTTTTTCCTCCTTTTTCTTTCGTTTCTTTTTTAGTTTTAAAAATTAATGAACTTTATTTTTAGAACAGTTTTAGATTTATAGAAAAATGGAACAAACAGTAGGAGTTCTCATAGCCTCCCCACAATCTCACATGTAGTTTCTCTTATTAATGTCTTACATTAATGCAGTATGTTTGTTATAATTAATGAACCAATGAATACATTATTAATAACTAAAATCTGTAGTTTACATTAAAATTCACTCTGCGTTGTACAATTCTGTGGATTTAGAAAAATGCATGTTGTAATGTATTCAGCCATTTAAAGTATCATACAGAATAGATTTACTGCCCTAAAAATTCCCTGTATTTTATCTATTTGTCTCCTTTTCAGTTCCCTGGAACCCCTGATAACCACTGATCTTTTTATATAGTTTTGTCTTTTCCAGAATGTCATATAGTTGGAATCATGTAGTATGTAGCCTTTTCAGACTTTCTTTTCACTTAGAAGTATACATTTAAGGTTCTACCATGTCTGTTCATGAGTTGATAGCTCATTTCTTTATATCACAGAAACATATTCCTTTGTATGGATGTGCCACAGTTTATTTCTATATTCACCTATTGAAGAACATCTTAGTTGCTTCAATTTTTGATCAATTATTAATAAAGTTGCTAGGTAAACATTCCTGAGTAGGATTTTGTGTGGATATAAGCTTTCAATGCAACTGAGTAAATTTCTAGGAATGTGATTATTGGATTCCGTGGTAAGACTATGTTTAGAATTATGAGAAACTGTCAAACTGTCTTCCAAAGTGTCTGTGTCACTTCGCATTTCTGCTAGCAATGCATGAGAGTTCATTTCACTCTGCTTCCTCATCAGTATTTGGTTGTGTCAGTTTTTTGGATTTCAGCCATTCAAATAGTTGTCTAATGATATTTCATTGTTGTTTTAGTTTGCAGTTTCCCTAATGACATATTGATGTTGTGTGTATCTTTTGCTATGCATATTTTCCATCTGTTTATCTTCTTTGGAGAGATATCTTCAGATTTTCTACCCATTTTTTGAGTTCTTATTGTTGAGTTTTAAGAGTTCTTTGTATATTTTGGATGCAAGTCCTTTATTAGGTATGTGTTTTGTAAATATTTTCTCCCACTCTGTGGCTTGTCTTTTTGTTCTATTAACTGTCATTTATAGAGCAGACATTTTTCATTTTAATAAAATCCAAATTATCAATTTTTCTTTCATGGGTCATTCTTTTGGTGTTGTATCGATGAATTCATTGCCAAACCAAGCCTAGAGTTTCTTCTAGGTTATCTTCCGGAAGTTTTATTGTACATTTTATTTCATGATATATTTGGAGTTTAGTTTTTAAAAGTGTGAGGTCTGTGTCTAGGTTCTTTTTTCTGCAATTGGATGTCCATTTGTTCCAGCCTATTTGTTGATGATACTGTTCTTTCTCTACTGAATTGGCTTTGATATTTTTGTCAAAAAATAAGTTGCCTACATTTGTGTTGGTCTCTTTCTGGTCTTTTATGTTTCACTGATTTGTCTATTTTTCAGTAACACCATGTTTTCTTGATCACTGTAGCTTTATACAAAATCTTGAAGTTGATTAGTGTCTGTTGTCTAGTTTTGTTCTTCAATATTGTGTTGGCTATTCTGGATCTTGTACCTTTCCACATGAACTTTAGAGTCCATTAGTTGATATCCACAGAATAATTTCCTGGGGTTTTGATTGGGGTTACATTGGATCTATAAATAAAATTGGGAAGAACTGACATCTTAATATTGAGTCTTCCTGTTCATGAGCATGAAATATCATCTATTTATTTAGATCTTTTATTTCTTTCATCAGAATTTTGTCTTATTTCTCATGAAGATCCTGCACATATTTTGTTAGATTTATACCTATGTATTTCATTTATTTTTACTAATACAAATGTCATTGTGTTTTAAATACAACTTCAAATTGTTCTTTACCATGAGGGAAACCAGTTGACTCTTTATGTTAAATTTTATCCTGCAACATTACTATAGTCACTTATTAGTTTCAGAACTTTTTTTCAATTTTTAGGGATTTGTACATAGATAATCACATCATCTGAGAACAAAGTCAGTTCTATTTCTTTCTTCCCAGTATGTATACCTTTTCTTATGGCATTAGCTAGGACTTCCAGTATAACAGAGGACGTGAGATGGGACAACCTTGCCTTTTTCCCAATAATATTAGTTTCTGTGGCTGCTGTACCAAATTACCGTAAACTTGTGATTTGAAACAACAGAAATTTGTTGTCTTACAGTTTTGGAAGTGAGAAGTCCAAAATCAAAGTGTCATCAGGTCCACATACCCACGAAGGCTTTAAGAGAAACTTCATTTCTTATCTCTCCCAGATTCTTGTGGCTCCTGGAGTGTCTTGGATTGTAACTGTAGCATTTCAATCTCTGTCTCCCTGATCACACTACCTTCTCCTCTGCGTGTCTGTTATTTCCTTTATTTCTCTCTTATAAGAACTTTTTGAATGGTATTTTGGGCCTACTCAAATAATCCAGGGTAATCTCAACTAAAAAATTTCAATCTAGTTATAACTCCAAAGATTCTTGTTTCAAATAAGCTAATATTTATAAATATTAAGAATTTTGACTCGATATATTTGGGTGACCACCACGATGTTAAGGGGAAAGCATATAATTTCTCACCATTAAGTATAATGTTATGTTAGCTGTATGGTTTTGTAAATTCCTTTACCTAGTTGAGGGAATTAACTCTATTCCTAGTTTGCTGAGAGTTTTTATCATGAATAAGGGTAGAGCGTTCTCAAATGCTTTTTTCTATATCTATGACTATCATAGGATTTTTTTCTTTAGCCTGTTGATATGATGGATTACATTAATTTTTGAATGTTCGACCAGCCTTGTGTACCTGGAGTAAAACCTACTTAGTAATGATATATAATTATTTTTATACATTATTGGATTTGATTTGCTAACATTTTGTTTAAAATTTTTACATCTATATTCATGAGTGATATTGATTTCTAGTTTATATTTCTGCTAATATCTTTATCTGGTTTAGGTATTAGAGTAATGCTAGTATTAAAGAATGACTTAGGAAGTATTTCCTTTGTTTCATTTTTCTGAAAGAGACTCTAGAGAATTGATATCATTTCTACTGTTAAGTGTTTGATAGAATTTACCATTGAAACTATCTGGGCCGGATACTTTCTGTTTCGAGAAGTTATGATTTATTGATTCGATTTCTTTAATTGACACAGACCTATTGAATTGGTGAATTTCTTTGTGTGTGAGTTTTGGTAGTTCGTTTCTTTCAAGGAGTTGATCCAACTTATCTATCAAATTTGAGATCATAGAGTTGTTCATAATGTTTTATTAACTTTTCAATGTCCATGAGATCAGTGGTGATGACCTCTCTTTCTAATATTATTAATGTATGTCTTTTCTCTTTTTTTCCTTGGTTAGTTTGGCTAGAAGTTTATCAATTTTATTAATCTTTTAAAAGAACCAGCTTTTGGTTTTTTAGGTTGTCTCTAATTGATATCTTGTTTTTAATTCAATTGATTTCTGCTCTAATTTTCATTATTTCTTTTCTTCCAATTGCTTTAGTTTTAAATTGCTCTTCTACCTCTGGTTTTCTAAGGTGAGATATTTCTTCTCTTCAAATAGATGCATTTGGTGCTATAAATTTTTTTGCTAAACACTGTTTTCTTTGCATTCCACAAATTTTGATAAGTTGTAATTTTATTGATATTTCCTTCAAAACATTTTTTTTAAATTGAGACTTATTTTAAATTAAAACTGAAGTTTAATTTCTAATTACTTTAGAGTTTTTCAGGTATCTTTCATTATTGATTTCTAGTTTAATTCAAGTGTAATGTAAGAGCAGATGTATGATTCCTATTCTTTTAAATTTGTTAAGATGAGTTTAAGGCACAGGATGTGATCTGTCTTGGTGAATGTGCCATGCGAGTTTGAGAAAAATGTGTAATTCTGTTTATAATGAAGTATTCTATATATGTCTTTTAGATCCAGTTGATTGATGGTGCTGTTCAGTTTAACTATATACTTACCGACTTTCTGCCTGCTGAATCTATCAAGTTTTGATAGAGAATTGTTTAAGCCTCTAACCATAAAAGTAAACTTTTCTGTTTCTATTCACAGTTCTTTTAGTTTTACTTCATTTATTTTGATGATATATTTTTAGGTGTACACATTAAGGATCACTTTATTTTTTTCAATATATGGGCAACTGACCTCTTTATCATTATGTAGTTCCCCTATTTGTGAAAATTTTTCTTTTTTTGAAGTCTGTTATGGTTGACATTAATATAGATATACCAGCTTTCTTAGGTGTTAGGATGGTATATCTAGCTACATCCCTTTAATTTTAATATATATTATTATATTTAAAGTAGATTACTTTTAGACAACATATAGTTGGTCCTATTTTTTTAATTCACTCTCACATTCTGTATCCTTTATTTGTATCTCTAGAACATTTACATTTGAAGTTATTATTGATTTGATTAGAGTAACATCTACCAAATTTGTAATTGTTTTCTTGTCTTTGCACTTGTTCTCTGTTCCTTTTTAAATCTTCTCTGGTCTTGATTGACAATTTTGTATGATTCCATTTTTTATCTTATATTAGCATATAATTATATATTTTAAAGTATCAGTGTTTGCCCTGATAATGTTTTAATTATATACTTACAACTAAATTAAATCCTCTTTCAAGTAACATTATGCTGTTCCATAGGTCATACATGTACTTTATAATGAGGAATTCTCTATTTCTCTCTCCTGTCCCTTATAAAATTGCTCTTATTCATTTCCTTTATGTATAGCCTGCAATCATCCAATTTAATGTTTTTATTATTATTTTGAATAATTTCACATTAGATGAACTAATAATAAGAGAAACAAAATGATTTATATTACCTTCTTTATTTTTTTCCTTTCATAGTCTTTTTTTATGTAGATAAGGTTTCTAACCTGTGTCTTTATTCATCTGTCCAAAGAACTTCTTTTAACATTTACAAGACAACTTTTGGTGACAAATTCCTTCAGTTTTTGTTCATCTTAGAAAGTTCTTATTTCTCCTTCCATTTTTAATGATAATTTTGATAGATACAGAATTCAGTTGGTGAATATTTTTTTCAATATTGTAAATGTCTCACTCTATTGCCTTCTTGATCGCAACATTTATAGCAAGAAGTCTCTCTAATCCTCTACAAATAAGGAATATTTTTCTTCTCAATGCTTTTAAGGTCTTCTCTTTGTCTTTTGTTTTCAGCGGAATATGATCTGCCTAGTTATAGATATTTTGGAAATTATTATACTTGGTATTCTCATATTCTCTAGACTTTTTGGATTTCTGGTTTGACATATCATTAATTTTGAAAAACTCTAAGCAATGATTGTATCAAATATTTCTTCTACTTTCTTTTCTTTTTGGTATTCTCATCACACCTTTTTAATTGGTCCAACAATTCTTGGATGTTGTGCTCTATTTTTTTCCCCTCTGCATTTCAGTTAGGGATATTTCTCTTGACATGTCTTAAACTCACTGATTCTTGGCCATGTTCTGTTTATGATGAGACCATCAGAGACATTCTTCACTTCCGTAATGGTGCTTTTTATATCTGTCATTTCCTTTAGATTATTTGAGTTTCTGTCTTTCTGCTTACATAACCCATCTGTTTTTGCACGTTTACTATTTTTCTAGTGGAAAAATATTTACCATATTGTTAACATATTTACTGTAATTTAATTCCTTACATGATAATTCCAAAATCTTTGTCATATCTGAGTTCAGTTCTGGTGCTTCCTTTGTCTCTTCACACTGTATTTTTTTTTCCCCTTGCTTTTTAGCATTCCCTGTAAATTTTTTTTTTTTTTTTTGGAAGCCAGAAATGATGTCTCAGGAAATAAAAACAGATCAGTAGGCTTTTATTGTGAGGTATATTAATCCAGGATCTGGACAGTGTTTGCTTTCTGTAGCTGTAAATTTGTTTTTTTCTCCCCTGTCTTCTTTGGGTTTCCCCAAGAACTCCTTTGTAAGTAGAATCTGTGTCTTTCAAATCTTAATTATAATTCATTGTTATTATACTAAAGTCCTGTTCGTGTGATGATGAGGAATGGTTACTCTTCTATAATGGAATAATTAGATCACAATTTGTTTTAGTGGGTGTTACTCCCACTAAGCCTTTCATAACCTTTTGAACGTGTGTGGGGGGGGTGGGGTGGGGCAGGGATGTTTCGTTTCCTATGGTGAGTCAGGAAAACCAGAAGGGGCTTGAAATGACTGCTGCCCTTCCTCAAAGTCAGATAAAGCTATGATAAAAATAGATTCCCTAGGATGACAAGTCTCCATTATAAGAACAATCTTGGAAACTTTCAAATTTCCCCTCCTTGGAAGGTATTTTCTCCAGTCTTCACCATAATTGAGAACATGGTGAGGTTCCTCGAGGTAAAACCCACAAAAGTGTGAAGCCTCCCCTAAGCTAGTACTCATGACTAGCTCCTTCTACTTTAGCTTCAGGTGAGATGATCTTGGGTGTATTCTTTTGTTTACCTGTCTTTCCAGATTGTGAGGATGGTGGTTTGCCATGTAACCTCAATTCTCTGGTGGATCTAAGAAAAACAGTGATTTTTTCAGTTGGTTTGCCTTTTTTTTGTTGTTATGAGGATGAGATTGATGGCTTCCAACTTCTTTACATGCCCATCCCAAGAAATTTTTATGCAATTGGTTGGTTGATAGAAAAAACCTGACCCAGAATGTGTTTAATCCTATTAATATATAAATTGACAGTTTTTTATGTTTTCACTAATTTCTTATCACCACAACTTCGGCAGATGATTAAAATGTCACTAAATTTTTTTTAGGTAAATAAAAATTCTAGATGCTATATCTTTTGTACTTTGAATCAGGAATTTAAAAATTATTTTGAGATTCACCGTGTTCAGTTACATAAACATTGTTGGGGCATCTTCACCACTTTTACATCTTGTGGGCTCTCAGACATAGATGGGTTCTGACTGAGTACTTTTTTGCACCTTTATTCTCCTTTTTCTTACGTCTCAAGAAAATGTTTATGTGAATGACTGGTCTTTTCACAAAATAAACAAGTTGTATTAGAATGCATTTCCTGGGCTGCTTCTGTCTCTATAAAGGGACACTGGAGTGTTTGAAAAACAAACAACAAACAAACACCCCCAAACCTCTCCAAACTATGGTTTAAACCTACCCTGATGTTATCTTGGAGAAGAATGATAACTACTGCCTAATTCTTTAATTTATAGGGACTAAATTAATTTGTTGCAAGGCCTTTTTCATGGAAACCTTAGAACTGATGCTGAGATACCACATGCCGACAGAATATGTCTGTTTAGTTCTGTTTAGTTTTATTTGCTGGTTTTCCTTTATAAGCACTTTGACTTTCTATTATCCGACAGGACAAGATTTCTCAAACTCAACCTTCCTTTTTACTGTGAATTTATTAATCAGGTACTACATGCCAGCAACTATCCTGGTCACAGGTATATGACAGTGACAAGACAACATGTGACTTCAAAGAAATTTCTGTTTAGTGGGGCTTAAGACAAATGTCTACTGTCAATTTTGCACAAGACCACCAAAAAAACCTGTTAATGAAACAAGTTATGCTTTTAGACCTAAAGCTGTATGTGATAAACCACTTTGACAGAATCTTAGCAGTTTCTCTATATAGGGAAATCAGGGGAGCACATTTATGGAGTTTAGGGTTTGAGCTGGGTGATTTTTAAAGCAGGTATTACAGGTCAGGGAACTGTTTGGAGTTGGGCAGAGTTTAGGACAAAACAGTTTTGTGTTGATGCCACAAAAAGTTGAAGCACCCTTGACAAACTGATCACCTTGCTAAATGATCTGTTTTAGTTAGCTCATAGTTTCTGTTCCAGCAGAGTTTTTTCCAGAGCAGGTAGGTTTTGCTTGGTATTAGTAATAATGAACATGATAATTAGACTATGCCTAGTTTTAAAATTTTCACAAAAGGACAATATATTGTTAGTTTTAGTTGTCACATATAAATGGATATTAAATTCTTAAAGTGTAGCCATAAAGAAGATTTAAATAAAAGACAAAATCTTTACCCTGTTAAACGGAAGAAAAGGAACTTTCTCTTCCTTGCTACTGTTATTTTTTAAAAATAATTAGGTGGCTATGGTGAAATATTTTCTTGTTATTCTAAGATAATTCTGTTTGAGAATGCAAATTAAAATATAATTTTTTTTCCTAAATTAAAGTTATAGACTTTTCTAATGAAAGCAATTTTTTAAAAATGAATTCGTTTATTTAAACTAGTTTCAAGTATACAGTACATTGGTTAGACATCTATAATGTTCATAAAGCAATCCCCCCAATTGTTCCCTACCTCCCATGGCCCTCCATTTAGCCGTCATATTAATGCTAACTTCATTCCCTGTGCCGTGCTCACCATGCCCAACTATCAACTACTAATTTGTACTTCTTTAACCCTTCACCCCATACTCCCAGCTTCCCAATCCTCTTCCCCTCTGTCACCAAATTGTCTACTCTATTTGTGAATCTGTTTTTGATTAGTTTGTTCTTTCGTTCCTTAGATACCGTATATAAGTGAAATCATATGGTATCTACTTTTCTCTATCTGACTTACCAAATGAAAGCAATTTTTAAGCCCATTACAATTGCAATCATCCATGCTAAATTCATAGAGATAAGTATTTTCACTTAAGTTTTCAATACTTACTCTAGGCTGGGCCACATCTGCTGGCTGGGCACTTAGGCTTACTGTATGCATACTTCTTATGGCTCTCTTTTAAAGTCTTGTCTGTGCTGGACCTCAACAGAGTAAAATTCCTAGAGTCATTCCAATGGATTCCAAGAGACTGCTTGTTCTCAGTTTTCATAGATTTCTGCTCTTTTCAAATTATTTGTAATGGCTAGGTTGTTATTTTAATTGTGGAACCATTTGTTTTAGTTACTATTGTTGTTATAAATACATTTTTGTTTCCATAAAATTCAACCATAGTAAACATAGCTTATGACCACTATTCTCAAATGTAGAAAGAGAAGTGTAACATTTAATTAGATAGAAACACATAATAAATGTTAAATTCATTTTTGTCATCTTATATATGATACATTCTTAGGCAAATATTCAGGTAAAAGTTTTCTGTTTGCTTTTTCCTCAAATATTTATTGAGCGATTGATATGTAGATGGAAATATATATTCCAGGTGCTGGAGATTTAGAGCTGGGGAGTCCATGATAAACAGAATAGAACAAATTCCTGCCCTCAGGGAGCTTATAATCTAGTGATGGAGAAAAATGTTAAACCAAAAATGAGATATGCAAGTTTAGTATCTGAGCTCCACTGAGTGGCATGAAAGGAGTGATCCGATGTTATAAAAGCATATAACCACAATGATGTACCAGGTTAAGAAAAGAAATGAAAGTTGAACTGAGAGTGGAAGGAAGATAAGGAGAGTGGAAAGAATAGAAGATAATGAGGCAAAGAGTAGTCTAGGTAGAGAAAAGACTTGTCAAAACCCTAGAGGAAGAAAGAATTAAAACTCAAGCACCTATCAGGACTGCCAAAATATAATTTGTCATTGTTGTGTTCTTTAAATTGTATTCTTTGGATGTTAATTATCTTAATACAATTACATAAACACTTTTTAATACTTAATCTATACAAAGATGCAGTGCTTTTATTAATTTCTCTAAATGTTTTGAAATTTTACTGTGATTTTAAACATTTATGAAAGATCTTTTAACATGTCCTTCATTAAGACTGAGCTCATCTGTATGCTTGCTAACAGAAATAGTGCTTTCATAGTAAATAAACAAACCTAAAACTTAGGAGGTACCATTATGTTAATTGCTGCCTTAAAGTGGTTATTTTCTGTCATTTTGTTTATTGACAGTGACTAGAATTACACCAGCACTATAATCATCACTAAGAAAAGTGAGGCTTTTCTTTTAATCAGAAGAATTATACTTCTAATTTAATAAAATTTGTTCTAAAAGAGAATTTGATATTAATTCAAAGAAATATGAAGTTTTTTTTTTTACCCTGTGCTTATGCAGGACATTAGACAAATGCCAAAATCTCTAAATCTTTGTTTTCCAACTAAATGAAAGGCAGCGATAAAATTGCCTGTGTAAGGAAATTATTTTTTACCATAGAAATTCTCTTTATCTAAAATTTGCATGTTGAGTATAGTGCTTTATCAGGTCTGATAAGTGTAGTTTTTACCTCAATCCATTGTATATCTTCTTAAAAAATAGTGGGCAGATTAGCTACATATAGGTGAGTCAGTTAAATTCAAACTGAATTCTTAGTCATCCGTTATTTTGATAGTGCCTCCAAGGACCAGTTCAAAGGATACCACTTGATTTCCCATCATTGTCAATCCTCTGCTTTTGATAGTGGTGAATCGATGGAGATGCAGATCAAAACCACTATTTATTTTCACCTGACATAGTGGGAGAAAGGCACTACAGAGGTGTATGTTAAGGCATTTGCAGTTAGAGATGACTGTCTTGATTGAAAGGTCCATCTACTTCCATCTCTACTGCACCTAGGGACTATAGTTCTAAAATCTGTCTTTATGACATCAGATTCAGTTAGTACAAAAGTGACCATTTAGTGATGTTCTCATCCTCACTAAAGTTCAGAGTGTCATAGTATTCGTTGATTTGTTTTTGGAGTTCTCAGTCTGTCACATTCTCTATACCTTAATATTTGATGAGTAGACTTTGGAAGAATTGGTAGAGTATGAATAAAAGAGAACTCCTCATTACCACTTCCTAAAGGTGCCCTGTGCCTTAGGTTGTTCCAAACACATTGCTTACCTAATATGTTATGATTTTGCAGAATATTATTTGGTCCCCAACTCAGCAAATCTTTGCAAATCTCTGTCGTTAATAGCCAAGTCCATGTGCACCTGATCCATACAGCCTCTCCCATCCTAGCTAAGAGCTGTCTTACTGTCCTCTGTACTTTGACCCTCATTTCAATGATTACTTGTGAGATTATGTCTCATATTTGAGTTAAGTATATAAACACCTCTTAATTCTATCTTCCTTAAGAGCGAAGTTATTATCTTGCTTGTTTTTGCAACCCTCAGCACTTACCATCTGCCAGACCATCAGCCAAGCACCCTTAAATTAACTAGAATATGAAAGACAGTATTGCAGAAGGTCTAGAGCTTGAGCTCTGGAGCCAGGCTGACTGGATCTAGATCTTGGCTCCACCAATTAGTGACTTGTATAACCTTAGACTAGTTTCTGTGCCTCAGTTTCCTCATTAGCTTGTTGTGAGGATTTAATGAAACAGTGCACATGAAATAATACTACAATGCCAGTTTAGTAATTGCTCACAAAATGTTAACAAGTGTGATGGAAAGGAAGTCAGAATGTGCAGGAAGCGTAAACATTACCGTCTACTCTTTTATGCATTCACAGATGTTTATCAGTTTTGTGCTAGACACTATGCCTAGTATTGAGACTTCAAAAATGAATGCTCAATATCTTCATGACATGGAATGGAAGGATCAGTACCACCAATAAAAACTCAGCATGGTTTATCATAGGACTTTTTGTGGAACTGATGTGGTAAAGTAACTTCCTTGGTAATGGAAAGCATATGTACCATAAAATAAGTATCTTTTCATCTTGATATTTACTAAGAATTTAATAATAGATAAGGACCCAGATTCTAACATGAATAAGTGAAATTAGTTTTAGATAATTAATAATCTCTAGTTTAGCCAAATTCTAATTCCTTGAAGAACAAGCCTGTTATCAGAGATACTAATAGGGGGTAACATAAACTAATGTTCCTTGTCTTTCTGTGCTAGCTTGTCAGTGATAATAAGCTAATATTGACCTGAAAGGTGGGCAGGTGAAGGTAGCCCCCAAACAGCAATTGTCTACTATATCACTCCATAAATTCTTGATAATTGCAATAGGAAGAAAATCCCCCACAGGTCAGATATGAGGCCCATTCTTCTAATTTTGGTAGAGCATCCTGCTTTGTCTAGTTGGAGACCTTTGAAAGTTGTCTTTTGAAGCTCTTTGTGTCTCCTGTTGAAAGAGGAGCATTGTTTGTACAGTCTGCTCTGCAACATGGCTTAATAGCAAGATAGCCTTTCTCTGAGAAGATAAAATCCTTTCCAGTGTTCATCCCCACGCTTCTGTGTGGATTTTCTCTATTTCTGCTGTCTCTTTCTCTCCTATCTCTCCTCTATACTTTGAAATGGCTAAAGTGGAACTAATCTCTAAAGTAGAACATAGAACCCTGCTTTGAATCATGGCCTATTTTAATTTGAGCTTTTTCCTACCTCATTTTTGCTAAAAAATCCTTCCATTTGACTTTTAATAGAGATCATTCTGTGAACAATATTTTATAACCAGTTACAGTTTTCAAAGTTTTGCATTTTTATGATAATTTGTAGTCCAGTTGCTGATATATTTGCACATCCATTGTGATGAGTTCTGCTGCCTGTTCCCCGAAAGGGCAAACTGCTTCCCTCTCCCCATATTCCAGGTGGAGACATTGAGGCACATGCCCAGGCTTGTGAAAATGCAGAATCTGTTTCATGAAGATAGCACTACTTCACTTTGCAAGCAACAGACACTCAAAGTAACTATAACCAAAAGAGAGATTTTATGTTAAGGACACATGTTTCTCTCAGTGCAACAGAAAATACAGAGTACAGCAGGGACTCTCAGGGAAAGAAAGGCAGGGCAAAACTGCAGTCCTGGTCTGAATCCTTGCTTCACTATTCTTTTTCTCCTTGTGCCAGACTTCTTTGTTTCTCTTGGCCTCAGGCCCCACATTCCTCCATGACTTGGCCTCCTAGGCCACCTGGTCCCTAGAACCTGCGTTCATTAGTTGAGCAGAGGCAAATTTATCCCTTGCATTCTATTTCTCAGTTCTCTAAATGGGAGAATCTGATTGCCTGGCCCAGTATGGGTCAGATGTAGACCCTGTCATTTCAGTTCTGTGCCAGTAAATCCTGGTCAAGTAAAGATATAGATAAAAAGTTAATTGTCTCTATCAAAAGGTATCTTTTTGTCTTCCCACATTCATAAAATTTGTTTTGTGTTTAAATCATAAACAACTAAAAGATAACTTAGACCAAAGTCTAAGTTCTGAGGAACAGAAGCACTTTTTGGGATGTTTTTGGGATGTACTAGCCTATAATGCAGTTAGGGAACACTAGGAAAACACCAAGACCTTCGCGGGAACAGCCAGTGAACCCCAAGGTGGTTTCACCCCCCTGGTGGCTGGGAGAAAACTATTTCCAATTCTAGGAAACTGTAGGTCTCAAATGAGTAGAGAGTAAAATTCTAGTGATTGAATATGCCAACTTAAGGTTTCAAATAATTTGAAGATGTGCCAAACTGAAAAAATCATGAATACTCATATTTTTTAAGATGTTCTTTTTAATTTTTTGAAAATGTTTACTGCTTAAAACTGTATTAGTTTTCTATTGCCACCATATAACAGGTTACCAAAAACTTAGTGACTTAAATCAACAAAAATTTATTTTATAGTTCTGGAGGTTAGAAATCTGAAATAGGTCTCATTGCGCTAAAATCAAAGTATCGGCAGCGCTGCGTTCCTATCTGCAGGCTCTAGGAGAAAATCCATTTCTTTGCCTTTTCCAGCTTCTAGATGCTGCTAGCATTCCTTGGCTTATGGCTCTTCCTCCACTTTCAAGCCAACCAGTCCATATCAGGTCCTTCTCACTTATCATCACTGTGACTTCTTCATCCTCCCTCTTAAATCTTTTAAGGACCCTTGCTCTTATTCTGGACCCACCTAGGTGATACAGGATAATCTCCTTACTTTAAGGTCAGCTGATAAGCAACCTTAACTTCATCTACAAACCTAATGCCCTTTGCCATTTAAGACAGCAAATTCAAAGGTTCCAGAGATTAGGAGGTGTGCATCTTTAGGGAGTCATTATTCTGCTGACCATACCTAATTATGGATATAGTCAGGTACTATGGAGGATATAAAGATAAACATTATGTTACAGTCAAAAAGGTTCACTGTCCAATGAAAAAAAAGCCAGTTACAGATAATGTTTATATCTGGTGACAAATTCTCTGTCTCAGAATTTCCCTCACTACTTAGCAAATGTCCAGCTTCTCAGTCCCGAGTGTGCCAGTCCTCGGTCATGTTTTCTAGTCTTATCTTTAGGGCCTATTGACACCTTGTGTATGTTAAGACTTTTAGTCATTGCATTAGGGTATATTGCTGTAAACAAAATATCACTTTTTGACTAGAAAAATGATTATAAATAAATTATGAAATAATTTCTCCTAAAACTATTAGTGATGTACCCAGAATGAAAAGCAAATATTGCAGATTATCCCAAAGTTAAGTTATATGTCACATTGTCACTCTAAATGTTGTAAGAGATACAGATTTTTAAACATAAGAATATGCTAAAAACCTTATAGTTTGGACTCATTTTCAAAGAGTTAAAGCAATAGAGTGTTAATGGCAGATTTTTTTTTTTTTTTATCTTCTTTACCCATTTAGCCTTCAAGGACAGGTTTGAGGATCAATGAATGATATCTGCAGTTTGCATTTAAATTTGAAGATTATTTATTAAGTGACATTTTCAGTGAGATACAAAACCTTCCTCCTGCCTGGTTAGTGATTGCATGAAATCATTTTTAGTACGTATGAAAGAGAAGTGAATCAGAATATTTATAGTTTAGCACTCTAAAAAATGTCCTTCAAATATGTGTCCATATAATAGTTTCATAGGATATCAAGTCCAGGTTTTATAGGACTTAGGCTAAGTATCAAATTCAGCTTCAGTAAGTGGGTTTGCACACATGTTTTTGGTGGTTGACAATCTAGAAAAAAAATATAATAACAGAAAAATAATGTGTTAGGATCAATTTGGATCAGATGTTTTGTTTTACCTGAACTATTACTAACCTTAAATATTTGGTGAGTGAATGAATTAATGATATATAAAGATAGAAAGTGCTAAGTATAGAAGAAAAGTTAAATGCTAGTAATGGCCAGTGCTGCTCAAACTGGGACTTTGTGGGGGTCATTGGCGTTGTGTTAGGAGGCCCAAGGAGGCATCAGATAAACATTGTGCAGCTTCTTAGCAAGGAATTGTTTTTGAACATTTGAAGGAACAAAATTAACCTTTTACCTGCTGAGTAATTTAGAATATATTTTATATCATAAAAATCATTATATAAAAAAATCATTGGGAACAAAATTTGCACAAAATTTTCTGTAATAGCATTTTTTTCATCTTACTTTTATCAGGTATTTGAAAATTTTTATTACATTAAACAACTTGCAATCATTTCCCATTGATCGTACATGCATGTGTATGTGAAATCAAATAGCTCTATACTTATTTTAGAAAAAGAAACTCTGCAATATCCTTCCTTCTTTTCCCTCACTTCCTCATCCCTTTTTTAAATTGATTATTTTGGTATTTACTTCTATATCTCTAAATAATGTTTTTATCTTGCTACTTTTATTTTTAATTTCAAGTCTTTTTTTTTTTTTTTAAATGATTTTCCACTATGGAAGCAGAGGACTTCACTATCCTTCATCCCTCCACTTGTATTTCACATGGTTCCCTTCCTTTCCCTCTTCTTCCCAATGGAGTTTTACTCTACCTTTTATGAAATCAATATTCAATATTTACATTAGTGTACTATTTAAATGTCACCACAGGCGAATCATGGAGTTCTTCCCATCACAGTTTCTTTCTGGCCTGTTGTTTTCTTTGGAAGTAATAATTGTCTTGTTTTTTTAATTTGTTTGTTCTCGGAATACTTATCACTATCTCAGCCTCAAATTCTTCACCAGTTGTCTCAATACCTTCCCAAAGTGTTCACGTGCTTATGGTGTTCTGTCAGATTCATAGTCCTGAAGAAGTCTCTTCACAGAGCTTTACTTTCTGCTGTGGCTGGGTATATTCCATGACCAAAGACTGACCCTCTGTTTTACATTTTACAGGAACAAAGTTTAAGTCATGGCAAGGGTAGCGGCGAGGCAGTCTCCTGGCTACACATAGTGGGAGAGAGGATCTGGGCATCTGATAGTTTCTTTTTCCTTTGTTTCTATTTTTTTGTAACACTATTGAAATATAACTCATATACCATACATTTGTCTGTTTAGTGTGTACCATTCCATAATTTTTGTGTATTCACAGAGTTGTGCAACCATCACCATAATTTTGGAACATTTTTATCATCCTCAAAAGAAACTCCATGTTCATTAACATTCACTCTTCATTTCTCCCCCCCTCCTCCTAAGACTTGGTTGTTACTAGGTTAGCCTATTTTGGACATTTCATATGTGGAATACACAATATGTGTGCTCTTTTGTGACTGGCTTCTTTCATTTAGCATTATGCTTTCAAGGTTCATTTAAGCTATAGTAATAGCAGAAACTATAATATTTTTAATATTTAATATTCATATTTGTATTGCTAATAATCTATTTTATCTTTTTATAATTGATGGCTCTTTGAGTTCTTTCTGCTTTGGGGCAACTATGAATTTGCTGTTATAACGTTCATGTACAAGCTTTTGTTGTGAACATATGTTTTCATTTCTCTTGGGTATATATGTAGGAATGGTCATATAGTAAATCTGTATTTAACCTTTTGAGGAAATATTTTCCAAAATCGATGCATCATTTTATGTTACTACCAACAAACAGTATGTGAAGGTTCTAATTTCTTCCCATTGTCACCACTTGTTATTAACTGTGCTTTCAATTATAGCCATCTTTGTGGGTATGATGTGTTATCTCATTATGGTTTTGATTTGTATTTCTCTTATAGCTGAACTTTTCATGTGATTACTGGTCATGTGTTTGGAGAAAGGACTGTTTAGATCCTTAACCTATTTTCAAAATTTGGGTTGTTTGTTTATTTATTTATTGAATTGTAAGAGTTTTATACGCAGTCCTACCTTGTTTTATTGTGCTTCACGTTATTGTGCTTCATAGATGAGTGTTTTACAGATTGAAGTCAAGAACCTCCACCAGCAAAAAGATTATGACTTGCCTTATTGTGGTGCTTTAGAACCCACAATATCTCTGAACTATGCCTGTATGCCACTTACAAGTCTCTTGTCAGTTATATGATTTACAAATATTTTCTCTCATTCTTTTAGTTGTCTTCATTTTCTTGATCATCAAGGTGTCTTTGAAGCACAAACTTTTCAATTTTGAGGAAATCTATTTTATTTATTTTTGTTGTTGCTGTTGCTTATGCTTTTTGTTTCATATCTAAGAAACCATTGCTTGATCTGTGGTCACAAACATTTATACCTATGTTTTTTTCTAAGTTTTATACTTTGAACTCTTGCGTTTCAATCTTTGATGGATCTTGAATTAATTTTTGTATATGGTATGAGATAGGAGCCAGACTTCATTCTTTTACATGTGGATATCCATTTGTCCTAGCACCATTGTTAAAAAAAAAACTATTTTTCCCCAATTCACATAATTTTTTAAGACATCAAAGCTCAAATATATTTTCTCCTTTGCTGGGTATGCACATATGTGTTTTTCATCTTCAGAGTGGACCTTCTTTCTTCATAATCATTGTGAGCTTCAGTAGAAAACTTTGGAAAGAACTGGTGTAAAAAAAAAAAAACTTTAATAGCTATGCCCCAAAAAGAAGGTTCTTGAAAGTAGACTTTTCATTGAAAGAAACCATTGAAGATCCGCAAGGAAGTTACATATTAAGCTAGAGGCCAGCTTAGGTCATTTATTCTCAGAGGAGGTGATATTGCCCCCAAGTGGATGAAAATTAGTTCTTGGGAACAGTCAAAATCTTACTCTCTTCTTGTATAAAGCACAGATATACATACAGTACATAAACAGATATATAGGAAATCTGTGGTAGGTATTAAAACTTCAATGAGCAATTAGGAAAATAATGTCTAAAAAGCCTCATTTGGGAGACAATAATAAAAAAAAATGTTGAGAAACTCTAGGTTAGGTGAAATCACACTTCTTCAAAATTTTCTTGGAAATTATTTAAGTGACCTGTGATGTGTACGTGGTTTTTATATATGATACTGTACAGTAATTCTTACACACTTGAACATTTGAGAACCACCTAAATAAAGGAAAGAAGAAATGGAAAGTCTGTATCCAACTGCCTGGATATTGAAGCCATTCCCAAGTAAAGGCTTTGCAATGGATTCTAAATGGTTCACCTGCAGTGTTTTCTTTGTGTTTTTATATGAACTATCTATTAACTTAATACCTTTCAATGAATTTTTCTTAATTCTATGAGGATTACATCTGCATCTTATAGTGGTGAGGTGTGGTGTGTACACGGTAAGTTTTCAAACCTTTCCTTAAATTGAATATCCCTTATGATAACCCTCCAACTGTCATACTATATTTTTTTCATTTTTGAAAGCTATAAATTTTCTAGCCACTGGTTTTAATATGTTTAATGCAAACTAAGTTATTTTTACAAAAGGCTTTATTAATGAATGTACAGCTAGATGGATTGAGAGTCCCTTTACCACTTGAATCTGTCTAGCCCTGCTTTTGATTTGCTGCTTTATCAAGTCTGTACAGGAGAGTGTTATATTTGCCTGCTAGGGTGCCAATACCTATAAAGTTTGCGGGAACATTTCCTCCCAAGAATTTAAGTATCGAAAAGTAAGTATAAATTGGGGGTTTGCAGGAAGGTTTTCTTTTCGGATCCATCTTTATTATCTTTCTTCCTCACTTTGGTGAATACAATGGAAGATAATGGCACATATTTTGTTGGTGGTATCATTAGCCAACTAATGCAGGACATAACAAGTTTAATTTTAACAGATCAAAATGATTCAAAAGAAAAATATTTAAGATAATTGGTAGAGTTCCCAAAATAAATCTATAATGTCTTCAATTAAGAAAAGAAAGAAAGAAAGAAAGAAAGAAAGAAAGAAAGAAAGAAAGAAAGAAAGAAGGAAGGAAGGAAGGAAGGAAGGAAGGAAGGAAGGAAGGAAGGAAGGAAGGAAGGAAGGAAGGAACTCACTTTTTCCCAGACCAGTTTCTTGGGAGGTTACAAATTATCCCACTGTGATCTTCTAGATTGTAAAGGAATAACATGGTGAAAAATGTGTTAAAGCCATACACTTTATTTCTTTAGTTTTTATTTTTGATATAATTTATATACAAGAAACCACGCTCATTTTAAGTATATCATGCACTGAAAATTGTTAAATGTATACACCTTTGTAACCACAGAAGCTATAGAATAGTTTCATCAGATCAAATGTTTCCTTTATATCCTTTCACAGTGCACCTCCTCCCTACTACCCCTAACTTCAGACTTCCAGAGATGTGCTTCCTGTTTCTATAGTTTAGGTTTGGCTTTTCTAGAATTTCATATAATTGGAATTATGCAGCATTTACCTTTTTGTGCCTAGTTTCTTTTCTCATTCTTGGTATTGATTATATCAATAGTTATTTCTTTTTATTGATGAATAATATTGCATAATTATACCAAAATTTGTTTTTTCTAGTCATCTGGTAATGGACATTTGAGTTGTTTCTACTTTATAGCTGTTATGGAGAAAGCTGTTATGATTTTTCATGTACAAGTCTTTTTGGAGAATATGTTTACATTTCTCTTGGGCAAATAATACCCAAAAGTGGAAGTACAGAATAAAGTTATATATTTATAATTAAATATATAAGAACTTGTCAACTGTTTTCTAAAGTGATTATATCAATTTATACTCCATCAGCTACATACAGAAGTTCCAGTTGCTGCTTATCCTTGTCAATGCTTAATATTGTCAGACTTTTTAATTTTACATTTTCTTTTGGTTGTAGTTATCTCATTTGGGTTTTAATTTGCAGTTCCCTAATGACTAAGGATCAGCATCTTTTCTTATGGTTATGTCTTATTTTGTGCAATGTCATTTAAACTCTTTTGCCCATTTTCTAATTAGGCTTTCTACTGAGTTGTAAGAGTTATGTTATTCTGGATGTAAGTCCTCTATCATATATATATATATATATATATATATATATATATATAGATAGATAGATAGATATATAACAAGTATTTTCTTGTAGTTTGTGACTTGCCTTTTTATTTTTTAACTATGTCTTTTAAAAAGCTAGTTTTTATTATTTTTTATCAAATCCAAGTCATTTTTTTTTTTAAATTTATGCTTTGTATGTGCTAAGGAGTTTTTGTTTAATTCAGGGTTGCGAATATTTTCTCCTGTAATTTTTTCTAAAAGTTTTATAATATTAGCTTTCTTGTTTAGATCTATAATTAATTTGGAATTTTTTTGTGTGTATGGAGTGAAACAATGGTTGAGATTTGTTTCTTTTTCCTAAATATAACCACTTGTACCAGCACCGTTGAAAAAAAATTTATCCATTAAATACCTTGCCACCTTTGCTGAATGTGTTGTCCATAAATGTGTGGGTCTCTGTTGTGTTTTGTTGAGCTATTTGTCTGTCCTGGCAACAATAATCATACTCTCTTGATTACTATATGAAGGTATGAAATTAGGTAGTATAAGTCTTCAAACTTAATTTTTCAAAATTATTTTGTCTATTTCTTTTATGACATGTAAATTTCATAATTAGTCAATTTTAAAGATTCAAGGTAAGGAATATTAGTAGCAATAAAGAGAGTCCTTTCATGGTAATAAAGGGGTCAGTTCATCAAAAGGACCTAACAATCCTAAACATTAGGTAAGGGCATTTACAGTTTGGATTGTTTTGCAGAGAGAGTTGCAGTTAGTGAGCTGAAAAGGAAATGTGTATCTCTGTGTCTAGGTAGTTTGAGAGTTCTACAACGTTTTAATCTTAGCTAACCACTCATAAGTCGAAGAATGGGCTAGTTGTAAAAAGGGAATGGTCTGTGTCTGGCCTTGTGTCAGGTAAACATCTACAATCTTATGGGAGTTATGGGAGAGTCAGAACAGCAGGTCTTATCTAAGTCATGCTAGGAAGGGTGATTTTTTTTTCGGTAAGCTATTTCCCAGAACACAAAACAAATAGGTGTGGAGGTCTGGAAAAGAAAGCTGAAGAGATTTCTTAACTATCATTATTTTCCAGGAACATAGGGCTCAGATAAAGTTGAGCACCATCAGTGCCTATTTTTGTTTGACTTTTTAATTCTCTTTGAACCAGTATTACCATTGTTGAGGAGGAAAAAATAGTTTCCTTTCTCACTCTTAGGTTTTCTAACTGGGGCCCTATAAATAAGACTAGCAAAAGAGAAAAATAAACAGGTCATTAACACGTGCATTGTGTATTTACATGTGGAAGCACTTAGTGATGAGTAACCCAAAGGGGTGGTTAGAAATTGGGTTTATATATCATCTTAGGCTAAAACCAACAAAAAGGAGCTTTGGGCTTCTGGTCGGGGGAAGCAAGTTATGAGAAGGTGACCAGGAAAATATGGTAGACCCAGGCAGTTTAATGAGGTTTGTTATGCATATTTAAGTCAGTCCCTTCTTCGTTGATAATAATTAAGTATCCTCTTCCTGGTATGAGAGAAGGAGATACCTTGACAAATGGAACTTTCCCTTATAAATGTAAATTTCCTTTGCAAAAGGAAAACCTATGTCCAGTTTATAGATCTTTTTCAGAGCCTGTTCCTTCTCATTGGTCTTTAGCTCCAAATAATCCATATGCCAGAAAACCATATTTTGGAGTGGGATATTTTGATACTCCTCACCATCTTATTCTTTCCCTCATTAGTAAAATTAACTAAGATTGCCATATGTTCTCTTTATATTTGTATGAAAGCCATGTTCTTAACTTTAAAAAAAACTAATCTTTGGCATGTCTTAGATCTTAGGGTGTGCCATATATTATGTAGGTACATTTATATAGCAAAGTTTGTCCCTTAAAAATATCTCCTCAATTTAATTTACCATGAAGACAGTTTTTATTCTGAACAGTACCTAATATTGGCTGATTTCCTTCTGTATGCCTTGAAGTTTGTTCTTGCTTGACTCCTGAAAGATCAACAGGGTCTTTGACATATAAATAGACTACCATACTATAAAATCCTGCATTCGATGACAGTGAAAGAATTTTTTCATTGGCAAGACTGATGACTGTGATCATTATATTGTATTTTGTTAATTCTAAGATGCACAGTTCTCTTTATATTTACCCTCTTTGGAAAGACTATATTTCTTAAAGTTAATGCCACCTTAGTGTGAAAGAATAAAAGGGATTCTATGGAAAATAACCTCACAAAGTGATCTGATCATAAATTCCTAACTGAGCAGGTCATGTAACGCCCCAGGCCTTTAACTTTTTTAGTGAAAGTTTTTAAGCTATCCCTGTCCATCATTCTTGTGCATCTAGATTTACTCACCTTTGAAATGCCAGAAGTAATACCCTTTGAAGGGAGTATTAAACCAAGAGCACGTCGTCTTGTTAACCATCCTGTATTCTAATTGCTGCCTTGCTTTCTCTAATCTTTCTTATTTTCCCTCCTCAATCTGAAAAGCATAAAAGAAGCTGCAAAAAAAAAAAAAAAAATCATTCTTAGGAGCACTTGAGATCTTGCTTCCTTGCATATGTCATCAATTTGGCTCAAATAAACTCATAAAAATTCTCTCCAGGTTTGGACATTTCTTATGTCGACATTATATATGATGGAATATGTTATATATTATTTTCCTTTCTCTGTTATGGACATAAGAGAAAAGTGGTATAATAAATAATTTCATTAGAATTTATTATGGTTCTAGAAGCATTTATATGCAAAACACTGTGTTAAATCCAAAGCCATAATAAGTTTTATTTTGGTAGTCTATTCTTTTGTTAAAATTTTTCAAAACTTCTAAATAAAAGTTAATACACCAGGTTTCTTTATACTTTCACCTTGGGGGAAGAAAAACTTCTACGTTCTACACTTTGTCTCTCCTGACACCACGTTTTATTTTTTTTTAAGAGAGAAAAGTCTCTTGCAGTGGCAGTAATCCCATAACCAAGGTATTTAAATATCTCACTGTGTCACCCACTAGTTTGCAGTAGTCATCATATTTAATTGGTACACACCAAAGTGTGAACCAATTTCCCATACCTCAATGGCCCTTAAAGCTGATAGTATGTTTTTGCTAGGTCTTCCCTAGGAATACTATTTTTTTTCCTCAAGTAACTATAGTATCAAATGCACAGAATTCAGAGTTGATGTTTCACAGGTACTCAAAGATGTTTTGAATATTACCATACCTTAAAGCTTAGGAGAGGGAAAATCTTTTCCTTTACTCGTCTTAAGTTTCTCCAGCTGGTGCCCTGTAAATGAGGCTGTCCAAAGACAGATTAATGAGAGAAAAACAAATTTATTAATATGTTCATTGTACATATAACATGTGAGAGTACACGAGATGAATAACTCAAAAAGATAGTTAAAATTTGGGCTTGTATATATTCTTGGGCTCAAGGAAAAAGGGATTTTAGATTTTTGAGTGGGAGAGACAAGTTACAGGAGGGTGACCAGGAAAAGTTTAGTAAACAGAGGCTGTTAAGTAAGGTTTGCTATATGGATTTAAGTCTGTGCTTTTCCCGTTGGTAAGTTATTAAGAGCCCTCCTCTTCCTGGTGTGGGAGAGAGAGACACCTTTAGAAATGAAAAATTTCCTTTGTAAAAGAAAAGCTTAGAACTTTTCCTGTTTTCAGTGGAGTTGACTCTAATTAATCCATACGTCAAGAGGCATGTTTTGAGGTGGCATATTCTGGTACCTCTTAAAGTAAATTCTTATTTTGTACTTATTGAAGAACAAAGGCCATGGCTGTATTCTGTTCTCATTCATTTTGATGCCCAGTGGTTAGTTCTTCCAGGGCTAAAGTATCCATTGCTAAGTCCCCACCTTATTCTTTGCCTCTCCTCGAAGACTGTTTTTGTCTTCCCATCGCCTCAGGATGTAGTTCAGAATCCCTGGGTTGACCTAGGAGGTCTGACCTCCTGTTTACTTTTTCTCCTCCTTCCCACTCCAGATTCCAATTTATATTGGATACCTTTCCCAGAAGATCTTTGGGAGGCTTTGTTGCAATATGGTTTTGAGTCGGACAGCTTAGCTTCTTACTATCTATAAGACCCTGGGCAAGTTAATTAACCCCTCTGAGGATATGCTACTTTTATGTTATCTGTAGATAATAATAGTACTTAGCTTCTGGAGTTACTTTAAGGATTTAGTGAGGTAATGAATGTAAATTACTTAGTCCAATTTAAGCTTTTTAAAAAAATTACAACCATTATTATATGCCGTTTCCATAACTTAAGCTCTTTCCATCTTGTGCACAAAATGTTTTGATGTTTTGTGGCAGCCCTGTAGCATCTCTCCATAACCCCATTTGGCTTCATCCTTTGAACCTTATCTTTGGTTTGAATTTCAAAGCTTTAATCAAGATTCCATAGCTAACCTTGAACAAATTATATCTCCAGTTCCCAGTGTCTCATCTGCTATATCCTAGCAATATTTGTTGAAAAAAGAGGGAATGAAACTAACGTGTCCATTTCTAGCAGTCTTAATTTTAAGAAATCTCAAAGATGTTTGGAAGAATTTCTGCCCACTTTTTCCTATTTCTCCAGCCTCAGCAAATGCCTGGCCTGCTGTTGTAATTCTTACGTAGTTCCTATGATTGTAACCTTGGTCATCACTTTTCCAGCCAGCTTAATTGAGCTCTGACAAATGAGAATGGTATAATTGTATATATTTTAGGTATACAGCATGATACTATGATATATACAATGTGAAATGATTATCATAATCACGCTAATTAATATATCCATCACTTCACATAGTTATGTTTTTTTGTGCATGTAGTAAGAATATTTCAATACTCTTGGCGGATTTCAAGTATACAATACATTATTTTTAAGTATAGTCATCTCAATGTATGTTATGTCTCCAGAACTTATTCATATTATATTTGAAAGTTTGCATTCTTTATCCATTGTCTCCCATTTCCTCTACCTCCCAGTCCTCTGGTAACCACCTTTCTACTCTCTCTTTCTGTGAGTGTGGCTTTTTTAGATTTCACATAAAAGTGATATCATGCGGTATTTGTCTTTCTGTGTCTGGCTTATTTCACTTAGCTCAGTGTCCTCCAGGTTCATCCATGTTGTTGCAAATGGCAAGATTTCCTTTTTTTTTTTTTTTAAGGATGAATAATGTGTATATGTTTATACCTAACATTTATGCATTATGTATATACAACATTTTCTTTATTCATCTGTTGACAGATACTAGGCTGTTACCATATCTTGGCTATTCTGAATAATGCTGCAATAAACATGGGAGTTCAGGTATCTCTTTGGAATAGTGATTTAATTTCCTTTAGATATATATCCAGAATTGAGATTGCTGGATCATGTGATAATTCTGTAATTAATTTTTTGGGGAACTTCTGTATTGTTTTCCATAATGGATATACCAAATTACATTCCCACCAACATTGCACAAGGGTTCCCTTTTACCACATTCTCCATAATATTTATCTCTTGTCTTTTTGGTAATAGCCATTCTCACAGGTGTGAGGTGATATCTCATTGTGATTTTAATTTGCATTCTCTGTTGATTAGTGATGTTGAGCACCTTTTCTTATACCTGTTGGGCATTTGTATGTCGTCTTTGGAAAAATGTTGATTCAGAGCCTTTGCTTTTTTTCAATTGGGATATTTGATTTTTTTATATTGAGTTGTATGAGTTCCTTTTATAGTTTGGATATTAGCCTCTTATCAGATATATAGTTTGCAAATATTTTCTCCCATTAAATAGGTTGTCTTTTCATTTGATTGATTTCCTTTGCTGTGCACTAACTTTTTAGTTTGATAAAGTCTCACTTGTTTATTTTTGCTTTTGTTGCTTGTGTTTTTAGTATTATATCCAAAAAGTCATCGCCAAAACCAATGTCATGGAGATTTTCTCCTGTTTTCTTCTATGACTTTTATGGTTTCAGGTATAACATTTAAGTCTTTAATCCATTTCGAGTTGATTTTTATGTATGGTGTAGGATAAGGATCTAATTTTATTTCTATTAATTTCAGTGGAGACAGGTGTGAGAAAAATCTTTCGGAACCACAAGAAGTTAGAAAATTTTTTTGACTGTTGTAATTTAATATACCATTAAGCATAAGAGTCCATGGTTATAATCTTGAGAGGTACCACTTATAGTCATGGGCTTTTCAAACTGGGGTTGACTCTTAGACTGTCATGTGTCAACGATATAATATACTGGACAATTAAGGAAATAGTTTTATTCAGACTGTTGCAATTGGGAGAACTTCATTAATGAAAATGGAGAACTTCAAAGAAAATGAAGGGGTCATGGGGCTTTTATAGAGGAAGATAAATAAAGGAATCCTGGTGAAGCATGGAGAGTGGGATTTTTCATAAAAGGGTAGGGGGGAGGTTTCTTAACCATCTCTGTTTTGGGGGAGTACGGCTTAGGTAAAATTCAGCACTACCACATAATATTATGTGGGTTACGCAAAGCCCATGAGGTAAGTCATCTTCTTGGAATGTCAATTTTACTATAAAATTTGTGGTTGGAAATACTTTTTTTTTTTAATGGAAGTCCATGATTTATTATGGATTAAAAAATCTGCATACATTTTTAAGATAAAATATGAGACTTTATAAAAATTTCTGCTAGTAGTTCATTCACTTTATTTCCTCCTCCTCCCTTTCTTCCACCCTGGTAAAGCAAATAGTAATTCTTTTTGTCTGTGTTATTTCTATGGAAAGGTTTGGGAAGTATGGACTTGAAGCATCCACAGTAGTTGTTAATATTGAACAGCATATGAATAGCGACATTCTAGGTTAGGAGGATTAACATTAGCAAAGGAAGAAAATTGGAGAGTGAAATGTGTATCTGGGACCTGAGTTGTTCCTTTTGGCCCATATCTACATATGAATCAGTGAGAAATAGAGTGAATTTACAACTGACAGTGGAGCAGGTTATAGAGTTGGATTTGAACTGCAGGGTGAAGTCTCTTAACTCATTTGACAAGTGGTCACAAGAGATGGATCTGTTAGGAGCTGGACATGTTAAAAAATAATTTTCAATAATAGGTAAAGTAATGACTCTTATACAGATCTAAAAATAAATAGTGTATTAAAAATTTTAGTTAATTTACTAGGGAACCAGCAGATGTTATACTGATTCGAAAGAGAATTAAAAAAAAAAAATTCACATTTATAGAATGGGAATATTGAAATGAGCATGGAAATGGATGCAAAACTTTTTTTCTGCAGGTGGTGAGATTTGAGGTGGGGGGAGGGAAGAAGTCAAACCTCTACTAGACAGGAAACAATTTTCATGTCTAATATTTTACATTACTATCAGCTCTCTATAACTTACAGAGCTGTAAAATAGCTCAATGAACAGGGATAGGTAATACATAGTTTTCTACTGCAGCATGTATTTTTTTTCTTTCAGTATATATTAGAAGCTGGATGTTAGTAAGATCATAACAGTGAACATTTGGTTTTAAGAGAAAGAAACTAGAGGTATTAAGGGAAGTTAAAAGATGATTACAGTGTCCAAAGCGGAGAGTTCTGAGGGGAGTGATTATGATGATGGGACAGAGAGGAAAAAGCAAGTTGCTAAGCCAAGGGCAATCTACCAAAATTATTGATTCATTCAAAATAGGAGGTAAGAAGAAGAACCTAGTAGCTAATAAAGGTTAATAAACACTAGTCATCCACCTGTTTTTCTGCTTACTTCCTCTTGCCTACTAGCTGGGATCTTCTAGACTAGACAAGACCAGAATTTGGATTCTGGGTCTATACAATTTGTGACCTCATACAAGTGTGAGAGAGATATTTGACCTCTATCTGCCTGAGTTTGCTCTCTGTTAAATGGCATAAAAATACCATCTATTTTCTAGTTTTGTAGTGTTGTAAAAATTAAATAAGGTATTGCACATTAAGTACACTTGGCTCATAGTAAAAGGTCAATAAATTTTAGCTTTTTAGCTGCTCTTGTTACTCTTATTATTCCTCTACTTCTTCCTCTTCCCCCACTCCCCCCTTTTTAAGGCTTTATTCCTAGAGTGAAAACCAAGGAATGAATGGAAATAATGCCTGATAAAGAAGGCCTAAGGCTCATTCCATCTAGTAGGCAAGAGGAAATGAACAGAAGACTAGGTGGATTAATAATGTTCATTAACATTTATTATCAAGTCACAGGGTAAGGAGAGAGTTCATCTAGGAGAAATCAGAGACATTGGAAATTAACCTAGTAATAACATAGAAGTCCAGAGGAGAAGGTTCAAGAAAGAAGGGCGAATTTAGTTGGACCAAGAAAATTTGGGGAGCTTGATGTTGATAAGAGACTTGGGGACATGAGATATGTAATGCTTCCATTAAATTAAAGCATATGAAGGCTAAGAAAAGGCACAAGTTTTCATAATTTGCCAATTCAAGTTACTAATGACTTTTAAGAGGCATGGGGTGAGAGTTTAGAATAAGCATTATAGGAATTTTAACAGACAGGAAGAATAAATGAAGTCAGAATTTCTCTGAGTACTGGTAAAAACATTGGAGGTCACAGAGCTCAAACTCATCTTGTGTAGGTATCATGGTGATCTACTTATTAGGATTCATGCAGTTTCACTATTCATTTTTGAAAACAAGGCTATAAAACAGATCTAGTGTACTGACTTTAAGTGTTTCGCTCAAGGGCTGAGTTCCCTGCATGGGCAGGGCATGAGATAAGTCATAGCATTAATCATGAACCCTAATTACAGAGCCCCCTCTCTCCCATCCAGGGATGCAGACTGATGTCTCCACAGCTAGCTGGAGGCCACAGACTGCTTTCTTTGTTCTTCTTGGCTTTTTATTTTTTAATTAAATATGAAATAGTTGTCAAAATTTTAATTGGGAGATTTCACATATAATATTTAGATTTTGTTCTTTTAAAAAGAGACTATTCTGGTTGCATAGGGTTTGCATTCCATACCTGAAAGCAGTTGGTGAGATGCCAGTGTCTATGGCCTTTGATGATACTTGCTCTGTACTGTTTGTTGTAGTCCCCACTACTCCCTGTTGGCCTTAGATCAAGAGAACTTAACTCATTTATCTTACCTTCTGGGACCCTGTAGACATCTATCTTTCAACCTTTGGTTCACCTTCCATAGTTGTTATTCAGGGTTTGGAGTTGTTTCTATGTGGTTTTATATTTAAACCCTGGAATATCCCATTACCCTACTTAGACAGTACTGAAATATATTCCCAAAGCTCGTTATATTTATCTAAGGTGAGATAGAGTTGTTTACATGTCAATGAGTAAAAACAATACATCTTTATTAAATGCATTAACTTTATGGAAAAGTTAGGCAGGAGATGTCTCATGACACTTTATTCTTAACCTAAATTATATGGAAAAGTTATTATAATTCTGCCATCTGTTCAAGTTTTTAAAGCCATTTTGGTAAACTTAACGCTAATGCAAAAAACATGCCTTAGCACTAATTAACCAAAAAAATCTGTTTCATTCTTCTCATATAATGAAAAAATATGTCAAGGACATGATTTCTTAAAGAAAATCTAATTTATGATGCTTAGGTCTTTAAACAGCCCTTGTGATGTGGTTATAAACACAAGCATAAGAATAACAAAAATTGCATCAGATAGTCCCATTAGGAAAATCCCCAGACTACAAGCTTTAGAAATTTACAGTTGTAATTTAGATTGCTATTTCCACTTAAATAGAACTGTCCTTTTTGGCTGATGAAAGGTTTTTGTATTGATTTTGGGGAGGGAAGGGATAGGCCAAGGAACATGGAGGACTGTCTTTAAGGCCAGTATTGATTTACTATTCAAGTCCAGATACCACATAACTCTTTGAGAAACCAAATTAATTGAAATATATGCTATTTGAGTACATTATATTAAATTTTGTTGGCCAATGACTTTTCAAAACTCTTTAGTTGTATTTTGTTTTAGGAACATTCGAATAGATTCATTTTCATTATGTCTTTGCTAATACTCTCTGTATTTTGAACTTGCTTCATTTTCCAGTCACTATTCCCTTGTTTCTGCTGTGTCTTTGGTATATCATCCGAAATTATCTTAGAAAAATATCATTTTTATCTGATCACAAGCCCACTCAAAAATCATAAGATGATTCTTCATTTTCTATTAAATAATATCTAGACTCCATAGGGTCCTTACCACTTGTCTATTCAGTTGTATTTCCCACTGTCCCCTGTACTAAACTCTTCACTTCTGGGAGATTATTTTATTCAAGATACTGAATACACCTCACACAAAGGTTAGGTCTCACTCTATTCTGCAGGGGTGATAAAACCTTTCATCATTCTTTTCTGAAATACTCAAGCCATCCTACCATAAGAAGCAGCTAGGCAAATGATGATAATAGCAACAATGAGTGTGTGCAAGTGTGTTAGAGAGAAAGCAGATATGACAAAATGTGACAATTGAAGAAATACAGGAATTTCTTGTATTAGTAATGCAACTTACTATGAGTTTGAACTATTTTAAAATAAAAAGTTGTAAAGAAAAGAAGCAATTGAGACCAAATCAGTCACTCACAAGTGAAATTTGAATGGTTTGGGAATATACACTGAAGTTAGCAATATTCATAGATTCCCTATGTTCTTTGGAGAAAGAGACTATGTTTTGTCCTAGTCTTTTATTTCATCAGTTCTTCCATTGTTGCTCCTTGAGGGAGAACATATTGGTTAATAGAAGTTGGTTTTAGTAATATATTAATTTTCACTATGAAGTTGTGACTCCTTCCTCATTTCCAGAGGTAACAGTCACATGTTAAGTGCTGAACAATAGGCTTTTGTCTAGAGATCTAGCGAGGAACATCACACTGTTTGTCCTGGGGAGTTCACAGGATTGGAGAAGACAAATGAGAAAGTCAGTGATAGCAAAACAGGGAAAAAGGTGTGATGATTTCTGCATATTTCATTTTTATTTAAGTTTTCCCCCATGCCATCAGCAATTTGATTCTACAGATATTTCATATCACATCTTTAGTCCAATGCTTTTATAGAATGTTGCCTACTTATTGCCACGCTGTTTATAAGTAATACCTTTTGTCTCATGTCACATCATTCTAATTGCTGTTCAAAATATTGTCCTTAGTAATTGAAACAGGCTGGAATATTTCTCATCCATATATTTTGTTCTTTTTTACAATATTTACTCAGAATACTATGAACAATCTTCTTTTTCTGACAATCTTTGATGATTTGCTAATGATAGCCTTCCTTGTAAGTAAAATACGTATTAATTTTGATTAGCCTTTTATTTGGGGGGAGCAGTTATTTTAGTTTGCTAAATTGATTGTAAATGGAAATAACAGCTTAGAAATGTAAGTAGTTTGAATACTTCAGCGTTCTATGCTTCTTTAGCAGTTTGCTGGACTAGAAAGCCCCACAGTATGTACATTTTATTACAGTTTTTATAGAGAAACTGTTATTTTCCAGGTGCATTGCTAGTTGCTGAGATAGAGATGTCCACCACCATCCAAATCTTAGCATGGGGGATCTTTCAAACTTCACCGAATATAGACTTTTAGGGCTTAAGAGATCTGTACAAGTCATCTCTCTTCACTATCCAGAAGCAGATGATGTTAAAATACCCTCATCTATTTTTTTTTTTTTAATTCTCCAAGATAAAGCACTGCTTTGACCATTTGTGGAAACTTTATTTCCTGTGGCCTGATTCATCTTTGTGTTGCATCAAGTGTCTGACACAGCTTCTTAAACAGAGTAGTTGTTGCAAAGAAATTTTCAAATGAATATATTAATATGCTTGCATTCAGATATTGTCATATTGCTGATGATTAAGTTAGGTACATTTGGAAACACCTGGTACATCTTTGGCACTCGTGAAACAAAAGTTTTCTTTTTATTCTACTCAGTTGTATTTAGAATGCATTTTCTATAGTTAGTTAGAATTTTCATTGTTCTTGGAATGCATTGAAAATTTTCATAAATTTGCAAACATTATTACCTGCTCTGTCTTATTATGGGGTACTTAGGGGAGGAGCCATGCAATGCTTGTCATGTCTGGCACATAGTTGGTGCATTATGAATACTTGTGAAATGAAGTAGTAACAGGGCTCTGAAGTATAAGAAAGTTTTCTGTAGATAGAAATGGGAAGGGAAGAAAGTTTATGCCATATAGAAGAAATGGCATCAGCAGTGACCCAGAAGCTGGACAAGGATAAGATTAGTTGAAGGAATCTCTAACTAGAAAAGTCTGGATTTGATCGAGGATGGTTTTAGAGATGCCTAGAACATACATGGATTATATCTTCTACACAATTAGGAACTAGAATGACTATTGTTATATCCAGGTTTTAACACTTGAAATACAATTTAGAATACAGTCTTTGGAATCAGAGAGATACGGTTTCAATCTTGGTTCTTTCACTCATGAGACAGATGATTACAGGCAAGATAACAATTTTTTTTTAAATTTTTTTCTTATTTTTTAAAAAATTATTTTCTCATTTTTTTTTCCACTGGAGTTGATAGTACCTTTCTTTAAGAAGGCTGGGTGCACGGATGGAGTGAATCCTCACTTAATGGTAGCTAATGAGAATTGGTGTCACCGTGATCATCATTCCCTACCTACTCACTCCTTGCAAAGAGCTGAATATTTTATAACATCAGCACAATCTGTTGTAGCTTCTCTTAGAAACACATAATAGTCAAGTGTTATTGACCTAAAATTTAAAGGCCTCTGGCTGTTTTTTATGGATGTGATGTACTTGTTGCTAGAAGTAAATGTAATTGGAATAGCTTGATCCAATGAGAGCTATCTTTCCTCTCTATTGTATAAAGCTCAAAAGGTATGTCTTCATAAAACCTGTACTGGTGAGGCATATGTAAAACCCACAGGCAAATAATAGGCTTTGTTTGCACATTTCCCTGAAGCTACTTAAAACTCTACCTCTTCTGTGAAAGATGCTGAATAATTATAATGTCAGGTTTCACTTTTTGTTTTAGTTTTGATTTGCCCACTCAGACCATTTAATAATTTCCTGAGAGGCTCTAGGTTTGGATGTGTAGGGGGTGGAGCTTAAAAATCTCCTTGGAGCAACTCTTTTAGAGGTTGCTGTACACATAAGCATTCATCACTCAGCAGGCAGCAAAACCTAGTCTAAGCATTGGTTTAAAATCAGAGGGGCTTTTATTTTCCTTTTTCCTCTAAAGGAAGGTACCCTGGAGTAGTGGGTAATTGCCAAGCCTAAAGAAGAAAATTATAATAAAAATAAAAAGAATAAAATTACTTAATTATAACATAGTTACTCCAGAAATATTCAAGATGAATGGGAAAATTTAGCAGAGCTCTTAAATGTCGCTATAATTTAGCCCCATGCCCCAGAAATTCTAAATTGTAATTGACCCTAATTATATAAATACCCACTGGTGAGAAAATATCTGTTTTGTAGAAGGCTTTACTGCTGCTGAACTTCACTAACAAGTCACTCATGACTTCAACAGATGTTTTGTACTTTTTTGGCCGAGGGGGTCCTTAGGAGCCAAATTTCCTCTCCATTTGGCAGCAAATGATACAATAATGCTCTTAAAATGTCAGTATCTGAGGTAAAAAATGGGCTTTTAGTCATTGCTCAGACTATTTTTCCTTGCCTGTTATTATGTTAGGATAATTTCACTTGTAAGCAACAACAAAACAAACCCACTCTGGCTTATGCAAACAATGGAATTTATTGACTCAAATAATTTAAAAGTACTGTGTTAGATTGGGCTTTTGGTGTAACTTATCTAGTGCCTTGGTGACTCTACCTCTCTCTTCCCCCACCCCACATTCCTCTCCCTTTCCCTTCTTCCCTTTTTCCTTCCATGTTGCTTTGTGTGTCTGTCTGTCTTTCTGTCTGTCTGTATCTCTCTCTCGCTCTCTTTCTGTTTGCTTGATAATGAGTTTGATTTCTAGTAATTTCTTTGATCATGGTCCTAACACAGTCACTCTCAGCTCTGGGCCTTTCTCTTTCATCCCATAATCGTTAAAGAAAAACGTGGGCTTCATTTTGATTGGTCCGACTTTAGTTTCTTGCCCATCTCTGAACCAATCAAAATGGTCAGGGGGGGGCATTATTATGTAGATTGTTCGAGGGGAGATCTGTGGAGACCCACTTGATAGAGTCAGCCTCCCCCAGAGAGTGTGGCTTTTGTGGGGAAGGAGAAGATGCTATACCCAAGAAAAGAGTAAATAGCTTCTTGGTGTGTCGAATGAGAAAACTATGATAATATGAAACTTCTGAATTATTTATTATCATATTAGATCAGGAACATTCCTGAACATAAATATGTTATCAGCAAATCAGCTTTCAAAAGTTTTCCTATATCAGAGAATAAGCCAGGGAGTATATTTTGGACTCTTTTGGGGGAAAAACTGAAATTATTTATTTTGAGGCCATCTCATAGCTAGGTGGCTTCAAATGTGGATAAAGAACCTTACACTGAAGAATTACAATTTCTAGATATGGTTATAAGTAATTCATCTAGTGGTGAATAATAATAGCTGAATAAGTCTGACTACAATTCTAAAACCCAATATAAATTCTACACTGAAGTAATGAATTACAAACATTGCCTATTCATTCTTGAAGGTGCCATATTTTCTCCTCTGATTACTCCATGTGCTATTGGTAAAAATAAGGAGATTTACTGGCATTAAGTTGTAGTTCATAATAAGAAAAGGAGTTAGCATTTCTTAAGTCCGTATTATGTGCTAAGCACTTCACTGAGCCCCTAACTACTTACTTTCATTTAATTTTTCTAATAACCCAGTGAACTAGGTAGTGAAGTGTAGGTACTATTTCTCCAATTTTATAGATGAGGAAATTGAGACATGGATATTAGGGAACTTGCCCAAGATCAAACAGGTAGTAAGTATGGCACTTGGACCTGAACCTGTGTTAGTTTTAAATCCTGTTTGCTTAATCCACAAAAATTTGTCCAGATATGACAGAATTGTACAATCAAGAATCGGATGCTGTATATAAATGATCATCGTGAAATTTAAGATATGCTGTTTTTCAACATGTAAGCCAGAATGTCTGACTTTATAAACCAAAGCCTTTTCATGAGAGAAAAGGTTTAATAAATTTTGATTTACATGTAAATATTTTAATAGACTATTTTTAGAGCATTTTTAGGTTCACATTAAAATTAAGCAGAAGGTGCAAAGATTTTTCCACGCATATCCTGCCTCCACACATGCATGACCTCCCCCATTATCAACATCCCCCTCCAGAGTGGTGCAGTTGTTACAGTCAATGAACTTATACTGACACATCATTATCATCCCAAGTCTGTGGTTTACCTTAGGATTTACTTTTGGTGTTGTCCCTTCTATGGGTTTGGGCAAATGTACAGTGACATGTGTCCACCATTATAGTATCATAGAGAATTTTTTCACTGCTATGAAAATCCTCAGTGTTCCACCTGTACAAGTATTTTGATGCCATATGTTAAGTCATTCTAATTCCAAAATACTCATTAAACAGTTTAGGAGAATTATTTCCAAACCACGAAAAAGGAAACAGAACCATTTAGCAGGTCAAGAATTGGCCTAACTGCAGCAAAGCGGGCTGTAGTCTATGTGAACAATTTTAATTATTTACAAATTGATAAATTCCAAACAAGGTTGAAGAGTAAACCAATTTACATTAAATGGAGTAAGCACAATTTAGCGAACCTGGGCACGAAGCTTGAACTCTATGTAAGTGATTACTACTTGGAGACAGCTAACTCTCACCCTTAAAATGATTTCTGTAGTTGAAGTCCATAATTTGGGACACTAGCCAGAGATGTGGCCAACATTCACCTGTGGTTCTCAACCACCTGCTCTGCCTAATTAAGGGCTTCCATTTTCTGCTCTGCTGGCCCCATGATTTACAAATAAACAAAATCCATAGAACATTTGATAGAATGTTAACAAACAAAACAAAAAACCAAACCCGTGAGCCATTTATCTTTTTCATTTGTAAAGTAGAGGAAGAACCCTTCCATGTTTTCTCTCCTACCATTTTAGGACTTTTTTCTTTCTCTCTAGAATTAAAAGAACACTTTAGAAATGATTTGTCTTTTCTCCTTTAAATACAACTATTTAATTTTTTTTAGTGGAGGTACACTTTTTATTTTAGTGTAATTATTCCAAAAAAATATTTCTGTGCCTTTTATAATTTTCTACTTCCTTTCATTTCTATTTCTACCTCACTTGCCTATGACTGCAGTGCCTTGTACCTGGTCTATCTGATTGCATACTTTTCCAGTGTGTTTTCTAAAGAACAACATACTTATAGTTAAGTTAAACTGGGAAATTTACAATATAAAAATAAACATTTTAAGCAGAAATTTATGAGGTGGATTAATGTAATTTAATTTAGCCTAAGTACAAAGTTTAAAAAGTATTTATTTTTTGTCTTTGGATTTTACAATTATTTCATAAAAATGCATTAATTGACTAATAATTTGCTTTTTTGGCACATAGACTATAATACATACACATAGTTAAGGATTAGATAATCCTTAATGGCCATATAATAGTCTATTGTGTCAGTTTAACGTAATTTCTTGATGATTTCCCAGCAATGAGATTTTTTTTTCTATTTTTTCCTGATATTTAAAACAATTCTGTAGTAAACTTCTTTGAGTGTAAAGTTATGCCCAGATATGTTATTGTTTCAGAAGAAAATTGACTAGAATTGGCATTCTGGATCAAGGGATGGGAACATTATGCATGTTACTTAATTATCATCCTAAAGAGTTATATCATTCTCGCTATTTACTAGTTTCTTTTTTTCAGTTACCAAAGTTTTCCCCCTAATATAGTAAATGAAAAAAATTTCTCAATGAAGTTGTAAAGTTCAAGTAATCAGTTGTTGATGAGTTGGTTAACTCTACGTGTTTATTGGCTATTGGTATTTCTCCAGGTTAAAGGATAGTTATGAGCAAGTATGTTGAATACTGAGCCTGGAGTTTAGAACTTTGAGAGAATCAATGGTTCTGAGAATTTTTCTAGACTCCTAATAGGCCGAGCTTAAGCCGTAGGCCCTCTCCTAAACCCTGGGAGCACTGATGGTTAACAGTATGTGAATTAAATGATTTTTTGCTACATTAAAATGCAAAATTATTAGCTGCAAGGATATTAAAAGTGAGGCAACATTCAGAAAATCTTTGATATAAAATACATTTCTATACAGATTTATTGTAGTTATTTTCATTATATTCATTAAATGAATTTCATGACTTCTTGAGTTCATATTCATATTCTATATCCTATGGGATCTCACTACTGATATAGGCTGTATTTCTGTCAACCATCATGGATTAGTTGCAGTTTTTACCTTTTAATTAAACAGCCGCTGCCACTAAATAGAATTCTGAATTATTTAATAGTCCATATTACTTTAGTCAATGCACACTACTTGAATTTTTTAATTATATGAAACTACATTTTTTATGATATAGCTTTTCTAAAAATGAGTTGACAGACAATAACAATTTGTTATTTTGAGATGTCAGGAATATCCTAGCATATTTTAAAATAGTCATAATTAAAATTAAAAGCCAAGCTGGTCAAATACAATATCTTTTGCTTTAAAAAATAAATGTGACCAGAGGGGAGGGAAGAGAGGTGAGGTATACGGGGTGAAAAAAATTTCAATCATTTCTTCAATTAAAAAGTGATTCAAAAGGCCTTTGAATGGTTCACTAACAAAACAAACAAACAAATTAATTAAATAATGTCTAATATATAGAATTTTATACAAAACTCCCATTCAAGATGTTGTTTATATCTTCTGCTTTATAAATAAGCCACACATATAGTAAATACTGTTGTGCACAATTCAGGACCCTGGAGATGATCCTAAAGATTAAACTTTTCATTGAGGCCTTATTGCAGAATGAATCACTTTGTAATTTTGTGGCTTTCTTGACAAAAGAGTTTGTTTAGGTGATGCTGTCATTTATAAACAGGAATCAGTCAGTCAGTCCAAAAGCTTTTCATTTTTAATCAACATGAATTTTTTTGATGGGCTCATGTTTATCTTGTTACATTATTCCGAGTTATATTCGGAGGTATTACTTAAAGGTCTAGTATTAATAATATTAAATTAATAATTCAGTACAGTTTTTAAGATTCTAGATCTGGGAAATTATTTTTAGAAAATAAAAATGATGTGACCTTTCTTCTCATCTCTATTTAAAAGTAAAAACAAACAAATCTCTTTCTCTACACACACACACACACACACACACACACGTGTATGTGTGTGTACAGCTCCTATAGACAGTATCTCTTCCTTACTGTTTTATCGTGTGAAATATGAAGCATAATAATTGAAGTATTGAACATTGAAATGAAGAACCGAAAATATGTCAGATTTGAACTTTCTGAGAATTACTATGATCATAAAAGCTACCCTCAATATCTCGACCTGACAAGAACTCGTATCCTTAACTTCAGATTTTGATTGAATTTCCTAAAGTTGTAGAAGTAAAGGGAAGTTGTATAAGATCCAGCCAAGTATTTAAGCAATGCAAACCAATTAGAAGAATGTACATGGTGGTAACGCTCAGGATTCCTAGAATAAAATTTTTCTGCCCTTGTTGCTAACTCCTGTCGAACATTATTTATAGACTGCATATGGTTCTGTGTGTATGCTCTGTGGTTGACACCTCACTGATTCTTTATCTCCTTTCCTGGCTTAAAAATGTTTATTGTAGAACTGGGTGGTGGAGTAATACTGTAAAAGAATGCAAAGTATCTCCTGCCACTGTTTTAAGTTTACGTCTTCAGAGTATAAGAAAGTGGTTATCATTCCTCATGGTTATAAATGTAACCCTGTTCAAGATAACAGTTTCTGCCATTGAAATGGTATTTGTAGATTAAATAAGAGATGTTGATTCTGTCTTCTAAAGAAGTTTAGAGTACTAGGTGGAATTAAATCAAAAGACATAGCCATTTATTGAGCTTAAAAAGGTCATGATTTTAACCTCAGTCATGCAAGCACAGCATATGCAAGCATAGGCCAAGTACTACCCCTTACCTTTAATCCCCTCTACAAGCAGTTCTTGGCTGTACTGTTTCGTTTGCCAGTGGTGTCAAATTCTATGAAGAAAATGATTGTATTGTTTGTTTGTTTTTTTGTTTCCCCCATTAGAATATACACTGTGGGTGTGCAGGGACCATGTCACACATGACTATAAGATATGCCTGGTAGTAATGTGTACTTTGATGTGAAATAAATACTCAAATAGATTTTGTGAAAATTTAAATGAAAAAAGCTCTTAAGTACTAAGAAATGATTTAGGAGTGATACACAGAATTTCAAGCCAACAGGAAACATTGTATGATTTTAAATAAATTTGCTGCGAAAATAAGTAAAGTGTCTGTTTTATTTGAAATACTCAACACAAGATAGGAAAAATTGACCACAAGTTTTCTTTGGTTTTGGTTACATGCTCTTATATACATTCATATTCATATTATAGAAGAGAGAATAGAATATGTGAAATAGGAAAATGTGAAATGTGTCCATGTTTATTTTTTAGTTGCTCCCAATATTAATGACTAATTAATAAAGTTTAGTGTAATTACATATCTTCCTTTTATTATTACATTGTGATTTCCAATTTCCTTACCAGTAATTGTGATGAGTCTTGATAGTTACCAAAATTCTTTTCTACCCAGAAGCAAGGAACATATTAAAATCCTTTGGAAACTTAGATAAATAACAATAATTAATTATAAAATTACTGGAGGTGATAATGATCAAGAGAATAATAAAATGGAATTACATCTTTTTTTAAAAATCTCTTTTGTTCTGAAAATAAAATTTAAAAACAAAAGAAAAACTAACACCATATCTAATCTTACTATTTGATAAATTTTCAAATATCTGTGAACCTTGTTATGTTTCCTTGGCTTCTAATAAAGGATGAGAATCTCACTGATATTACCTTCAAGAATGATTACACAGAATTAAGTAAGAAGTTGCAAGGAAGTCCTTCAAGAAACAGAACGCATGGACAGATGTACATTTAATCTTTGGTGAAGTGACTTCTGCCCCCTTGTTTTCTTAAAATGTGTTGCTAGTGCATAACTAGCTTCACTGTTTAAAAAGTCCTCTCTGAGGTGAGTTTGCATTAAGGAATATTTGCTTCTAGATTCTTAGAAATAAGTCTCTTTTGTAGTAAGAGGTCCTGAAATAATTCGCTTCCTTAATTCCTCCTGTGTGAGAAAACCCTGGCATATTTTAACCATTTTAAACTTTTTTTTTTCCAAGAGAGATGACTTTATTACCCACTGTTTATTTCAAGGGAATTATAGCTCTTGGATCCGAGGAGTGCTAATAGGTTTTGAAGCAAATGCAGTGGCATCAACTTACTACTTCTTCCCAGCTGTTTGGGACTTTGTTTCCACAAACAAAGGAGTGGGGCTTGTGCTGTCCTTTCCCATCTCACTTAATGCAGAGCTGGCTTCTCTCCCTTGTGCTCTGCTTTTATCATCCCTCTTTCTTCCAGTTCTTTGTTCCATAGTATTTGAATGAGATACAAATGAAAGTATACTTGGACCAAGACAAAGTGCTCTTTTATGGGATGGTTTATTTGTGCTCCCATGGCGTTTTCTCTCATTATGCAGGAGCTCTAAACAGTGCACATTCGTACTGAAATTAAGGGTCACAATCCTGATATTGAAGTCTGCATTAGTTACTTTGCATCTTTTAGCATGTGTTTTAGACTGATCTTCTATTTTGATGATGGAATTCAAAGGGTTTAGTTAATAGTTTATTATTTTTTAATTGCCAACTGTAGCTTAATAGCTACATAACTGGTTTTTAATAAGTATCAGCAACAGAAATATAAATTTGAAACAAAGACCTTTTTCCCCCCTTTCTCTTCAATAAAGGCTCTGATTTTTCTTTTAGGAGAATCAGAAAGCAACAGAATGGCTTCTGTTGCTCAGAATTTATTTTAAAGTTTGCAGCGCTCTGTAACATGTCTCTGACCTGCTGTGGTAGACAAATGCTTAATGATACCGAAAATCTAACTTCATAAACTAGAACTAGTAATTATAACACCATGTGCTTATTTACATAATACTATGTAGTTTTCCAAACCTTTTCATATTTGTTTTACCTAGTCCTTATGTTAGCAGTGTTGGGAGTCTGCTGTGTCATATGCTAATATTCCCATTTTACCCATGAGAAATGGAGGCTTACATTGGTTAACTAAAAATATAACTAAAAGCTCAGATTGGTATAAGGTCCAGGTAATGGTCATAAAACCTATAAGCGAGAGAGTGGTGTGGAGCAAGAATCCCCAACCACCAGGCGGAAGGATTACCAGTCAGTGGCCTGTGAGGAACCTGGCCTCGCAGCAGGAGGTGAGTGGCAGGCAACCAGCTAAGGGTCATCTGTATTTGCAGCTGCTCCCCAGCACTAGCATCACCACTTCAGCTCCACTTCACATCATCAAACACTAGATTCTCATAGGTGCACCAGTACCTGGTGCCAAAAAGTTTGAAGACCCCTGGTGTGGAGAACCAACGCCTCAGCTTCTTGGATATTGTCTCTATGAACTTGCCTTCCCTTCTGGGCTCTAAACTGAAATCAGTTCATTCAAGTCCAGGAATGAGGTGATCTTTGATTTCCTTAAATATTCAGCCTGTTTATTCATTAGTGGAAATTGGGCAAGGGTGAGCTTTCTGAATCATTTTACTTTAAATAAAGTTAAGTCTACATGTTTCCGTGCTTTGGGAACACTTGCTCACAAGAAATCCAGTGGAAATCCTACGGACTTTAAAGCCACTTTACATATTTGTCATATCCAAAACAAAATGTTACATTTTAAAAGAAATATTAATTGTTCATTTGACTAACAGATACCAATGAAGCAGATACCAATATAGAGTCTCCCTCTTTTTAGGTCTTCCATTTCAAAATGTAAATATGTTTAAGAGAGAAATGAAGGGCAAAAACTCTGGAAATGTAGGCTTTTAAAAGTGTCTCTCAAGTTAAGATGACCTTTTACTTACAAATAATCATGCCTGGAATTACTGCACAGTAGACAGACATGTGTTAATATGTACATACTTAGAAAAATGCCAGGGATGTTTCTAAATGTTTTCTTCAGTTATCTGTGAAACTCCTTGGACCATGTTTTAGAAAATGGTTTTAATTTTCTTTGAGGGATTATCATAATTGAAAAGGTCACAGGAATCAACTCCATTACTAATGCATTTGTACTTGCCAAGGCTCAGTCACAGCGAGTCTCTTTGGTTTTCATATCCAATACTTGTCTTTATGCTTTGTCGTATGAAAAAGGAGAAGAAAGGGTTGGCATGAAGGGGAAATGAATCTGGTGCCAATTTTGTTGTTGTTGTTTTTCCTGCACCTCTGATCTTTGCCTTTCCTGAGTCTTGTCATCTGTCAGGCAAAGTAAGAGTACATTAGGGTTTTTTCAAAAAAATGAATCGATCGTTCCATACTTTTAGAAAACACATTCAAGTAACCTTTAAAGTACCATTCTCACATAAGCAATAGCTTCAAGGTTCCAGCATACTGTATGCATAGTGAAATATTGTAACCTTTCATTTCATGCTTTCAACATTTCAGAAAGCATTTTTCTGTTCATTTTACTTAGCGCTAAAAGATGTGGCTTTTTTTTTTCTCCCCCTCAGTAGAACTAGTTAAGTGATGTGAAAGTTATTTTGTTTCCTCAGTACAGATTTTTGTTTGTATGTTAGAGCAAATTTCTAAAATTAATGCTTTAACTGTGAGTTTATTTTATTTATTTTTAGCCAGGATAGAATTTTAAATATTTAATATTATTAAATAGTGCCAAGATATAGTAAGTGCAATACCCATTCTCATATACTTTACATTAGTTATTGAGGGCTTTTTTCTCTGCCTTTCATGCCTTCAATATTAGTTCTGGGGGAAAATCTGAGTAACTCATAAAAAAAGGGTGGGTGTACAATGAAGTTCATTTTTGTCACTGCTGTATAAATATTTGTCTTACAACATCCATCCTGCTAAGAGTGTTTTTAAGGCCACAGTATTTGTTCAAATAATAGGTGGAGGCATTTTCATGTTGGCATGGATAATGATGTTCAAAAGCAAGATCTTAGGTACCAAAGAAGAATAAAACCTGGAAAAGTTTAAACTAAATATAATTCTGGTGGTTTTCTAATTCTTGAGCTATTTAGCACTTTGTGTATGGAGTAGAGCTTGCGACTCTTGAGAAGCTAACCTCAGTGTGATCATTTATAAAACAAGGATAAAAGTTTCTATCTTATTGGATGTTAAGAAGATGAAACCAAGATAGTTTATATGAAGACAGTCTCTCCCTCCTTCCCTTCTGATGTTTAAGCATGAACTGATTTTGGATCCATGTTTATATTACTGGGATATGAGCTGAAAGGAGTTGAATAGACCATTGGTATCTATGTTGTGGGCTTCAGTTGAACATGTATGCCAATGACAATGTACCGTAGCAGGTTTGAATGTAGGCATTTCCATACTGGGTTAGGTCAAGTAGAAAACAGTTGGTATCATCAGATTGCCCAAAAAGAAAAAAACAAAAACTGTCAATGTTCACTATACATATAAGTCTTATACTCTGGGCAGCTTGTCTATGCATACACTTTAACCCAGTAATTCCTGGCACCTTTTGGACCTAGAGGGTATTATGCTAACTGAAATAAGTCAGACAGAGAAAAACCAATACCATATGATTTTGCTTACATGTGGGATCTAAAAAAAAACAAAAACAAAATAAAACAGAAATGAACTCAGATACAGAGAACAAATTGATAGTTGCTAGATGGGAGGGGGTCTGGGGGGATGTGTGAAAGAGATGAAAAAGATTAAGAAGCACAAATTGCCAGTTTCAAAAAAACAGTCATGTAAAATACAGCAAAGGAAATATAGTACGTAATATTGTAATGACTATGTTGGTGCCAGAGGGGACTGGACTTCATCAGGGCGACCAATCCATAAGGTATATAAATGTCTAATCACTATGTTGTAATTGAAAAATGAAAATTTTTAAAAAGAGAAATGTTCAGGGACTATTAAAAGTAAAAAATTGAAAACTATATATTTTTGGCCAACATCGGAAAGATTAAAGAAACTCTGGTATACCCGACGTGCGGGATCCTAGTAGTTAAAAAGTATGAGGTACATTTGTGACATGAGAATATCTCTGTGATAATTGCACAGAGAAGTTTGCCAAATCTTTTGATTCCATATATGTACAAGACTCCCACCCAAACAACACAGAACATGTATGTATGTTCACAGAGCTAAATGCATAGATAAAGGTATGAAATTTATAATCAAGGATGCCTCTGAGGAGGGAAGCAGATTCAGTGAAGTAGTAAGGGAGAATTTTCAAGTTTTTCTGAATTGTTTAAATTTCTTACAGTTATTTTCATGTGTTATATGTATAACTAAAAAAGGAAATAAAATTTTGAAAAATCAGTAGCTTCTAATTGATGGAACATCTCTATTCAGAGAAGGACAACTACTACTTTAAAAATAAATAAATATAAACCACTCCTTAAAAAAGCCACAACAATAAATTATTCAGTTGTAAACCTGTTGTGCCAGGACACTTCATCAAACTTTGTGATCACAAACTTCGAAGTTTAACACAATGTTTAAGGCTGAAAAGATAAGTAGATGATAAAGTCTACCAGGCATGGAGTAGAAGCATAGTGGTGGGCATTGGACACAGACTAGGAGTTTAAAGAGATAGTAGCTTGTTTTATTCATTCAATCCTCTGTTCATTCTTCTATTCTTTCGTTCATTGTTTTCTGCGAAAGTACTCTGTGCCAAGCCCTAAGCAAGCCTCTGGGACACAGAACCAAGTAAGAGAACCAAGTAAGATGCCATCTTTGTCCTCAAGGGCCTCATCCAGTAGATGTGACATTTAGAAAATAAATTAAAATTAATTATGAAAAAATCCCAGAAATTAAAGCATGGACTCAATAAGATCAGAGCATCTAGAAGAGTGGGACTGGCTTAAAAATGAGATGTCACTCAGGAAGATTTTCTGAAAGAGGTAGCCTCCAACTTGGGTTTTGAAATAATCAGGAAGTATTTGGGCAGATAGCAAGCTTATGGATATGGAGAGAGCTGTTTGTAGTAGAAGAGTGTGTTTGGGGAATTATATGCAGACTGGAATTGCTAAAGGCAAAATGCAAAGGGTCCTCTGGGTTTCTCAGAAAAAGGGTTCTAGTCTAGCACTACTCAATGAAGCAAGTGATGATTTGATTCTTTTTTAAATCATACACTGCGAGGATCTCCGTAGTGAGTTTTGCTTTTTGCTTCTAATTCTTGTACCTTCCCATTGGAACGAACTTGTTTGTGAAACATAGTGTAGCCTCTTTAGTCCAAGTAAGAGTGATAGCTTCCTATTGTGATGTTTTCCAAGCTCCTCTTTCTAAAATTGGAGTCAGACTTGGCCACCATTGTCATTTAAATCACTTGATTGTGCACTGTCAAGGGTCTTGCTGTGTATGTTAACTCTGAGGTTAAATACGAGTCTTTAAACAATGTTCTCTTCTTGAGTTTCTCAGATTCCTAGAAAGGAAAACAATATTTATTACCATATATATTTAAAAACTCCTTAACAGAGAAGGGTCTTGGCAGTCGTTTAAAGATTTAATTATGTGATGTTTTAATTGTCTTGTGAGAGAGGAAGATGGAGAAGTGTCTTAGAAGGTTACTGAATGATTAGGATCTAGGCTATTCTGGTATTAAGGAAATGGACACATTTAAGATGCTGTTCTTTATTACTCTTCCTGCCTCATTAGGGTTTACTAGTTAGAAAACCAAATTGTTTTATATGTAGTTTGAGTGGGTTTGTATGTTTTTAGAATCTCTCTTTCATTTCCTCAGTCTACCAACTACGAAACCACATGTTATTTACATTACTCCTGGTGCTCTTAGGTCCCTTATATAGTCCAAAAATAAATGTATATTTGGGAATGTAAGCATAGGAAAATTCCAAATATACTCTATTATATCTATGACAACTGGGTACAGTTATCCTCAAATGAATGATATTGAATCAACATTATTAAAACAACAAGGGTTTAAACCTACCAGTTTCCTATCACTAATACATTTATATTTCTCCGAAGACACACAAAGAGGCAGGCTCTGAAGGTGACATCTGAACAATGGCCAGAGAATGTGAGCTCAGCTTGGATCTTTGAGATTAAGAAGAGCTATCTCTTCACAACCTTCTAGGTCAATGGGAAAAATCTTAAAAATCAATTCTTTCAGCAGCCAGGAACATCTGAAAGGAAATCAAAACTTACTTATTATGCTGATATGGTTTAACATCAGGTAAGAGTCTTAGAAATGAATTTTAAAGTCTGAGGTCTTACAACAATACATTTAGCAAAATCTCTTGCTAGAAATGTAGAAATCATAAATTGTCATATTCCTTCTATATGAACCAATAATCTTATCATATATTTGCTATCAAATTAATGACTGTGCATATATGCATGTATATATGGATACATTGTATATAATTCATAGATAATCCACAGGATTTAATTAATCATTAATTTTATTAATGTATAAGTATTTAATTATTCATTATGTTGATATATATTTAATTAAAAAGAAGTCCATAGGGATTAACTATTCATTAATACTACAGCTATATACATGTAAGGGTGATTTAACTTTCCAAGACGTTAGTTAGTCTTTTCAATGTTCATGTGCTATGTATGGAACCTAATGGTCAGGTCTAATAAAGGATTCATTTAATGTGTCTTCATTGAAATCCTGCTTTTGTGTTACACACTACTGTAAACACAGGGAGTATGCGAGTGAACTAGACAGACAAGGTTTCAATTTTGCCTGAGCATGTATTCTGGAGGTGGCGGAGACACTGACAACAAATGACTTATTTTAAAGATGACTTTTTCAAGAAATAAGATGATTTCAAAAATGGTAAGCTTTATGAAGAGAGTAGAGTAAAAGAATGAAAGAAAATAAGAGGTCAGGTGAGGGTATGTAGCAGAAGGTGGGGAGGAGAAGGACAATGAGGGAAGATGTGTTTGGATAGATAGTGTGGACAGAGAAGGCTCTCCTGAGGAGTGATGACACTTTAAGGAGAAGAGGCCATGCATGAGAATAGCTGGGGGCAAGCCTTCTAGGCTGATGGAAATGCATATGAGAGTCCCGGAAGTGTCAGAGCTTGGCATGATTAAGGCGCAGTGATAGTCCTTGTAGCTCCATTGTTAGTCAGTGGGCAGATCTGGGTACTGGAGGCAACATGAGGGTAGTGAGCAGCAGTCAGATCATAAAGGGCCTTTTGGACTGAAGCAAGTTCTTAAAATTTTAATCTAAATGTAGTTAGGAGCCACTATGGATTTAAAAACTTTTTATTACAAAAATTTCAAACATATACAAAAATGAGAAAGTGTAATGACTCCCCATGTACCCATTACCCAGCTTCAAAAATTATCAACTCATATCCAATCTTGTTTTAGCTATGCCTTTTCCCCAACTACATACCACATTATTTGAAGCAAGCAGCCTATAATTTCATCTGTGATGGTTTCACTATATATCTCTAAGACTTAAAAACTTTAAAAAAAAAATATTGCCACTGTACCATTATCACACCTACGACTTTTCAGTAATTTTTTAGATCATCAGCTACCCAGTCTCAGTAGAAATTTTAAGTGTGTGTGTGTGTGTGTGTGTGTGTGTGTGTGTGTGAGTGAGAGAGAGAGAGAGAGAGAGAGAGAGAGAGAGAGAGAGAGAGAGAGAGAGATTACCTAATTTACAATTTAAAAAATATACCTTGTTGTATATAGCAGGGCTTAGTGGAAGCTGGGAGATCACCTAAGGACTCCTTGTCTGGGCTGTCACCAGTGTGGCCTGAACAAAGGTGTTTATGATGGAGAAGTAGTGAAGTGACCAGTTTTGGAATATGCTTGGAGGCAGAACCGACCCATTGATCATTGCTGTGATTTTGTCCTGAGAAATTGAATGAAGATGGAGGATTAAAAATTGAGATGGAAAAGACTTATAAAGGAAAACATTTGAAAGGAAAAATTAGAAATTCTATTTTGGTCTTAATTTCATCTAAAAATGGAAAACTATTTTAAATTGGCCTTAAACAGAAAAAGAGAAGACAAATAGTATCATACATTCATATTTACTGAGACTCACATACCTTCAATCCTGCTAAATGACATATGCTAATGAAAATGTCATGGAATAAATAGTTTCTAGTCTTAAAACCTTAAAGGTCTAATTGAGATCTAGTCTGTCCACCTGAGGGAAAGCTTTTCACTGAGATTGCTTTGAAAGATAACAAGTCTGAACTTCTAAAAACACTTTCTTTCACCAGCCTAACCACAAATATGGTAACTTTACTTTCTGAACCTGAAACCTGATTACAGACTTGAAAATCCAAAGCATACTAATAGGGACAGTATGGAAGAATATATAACATCAGGGCAGGCCTGGGGGGAGAGGGGCGGGAACTAGAAGCCCTTTGCGTAACCATGATGCCTACCATTTCTACCATCTGTTCTTATTTAAAAATGATGTATGGACACTAGCCTTTGAATTGGTCTACCATCTATTATTAGAATGTATAAATTAGTGTATGATCATTGCTCATTGTTATCAGTTCCAGAATAAGTCCCTCCATCCCTCCTCCTCTTCCTCTTTCTTGGAAGCCTCAGCCCTGCTTTTAAGGCCTTTCAATTGACTAAGTCAGGCCCATCCAGGATAATCTCCCTAATTTAAAATCAACTGAGGAAAGATTTGAATTACATCTGCAAAATCCCTTCATAGCAGCACCTAGATTAGTGTATAATTGAATAAATTGGGACTATAGCCTAACCAACTTGACACATCAGTGCCCTCATCTATGTAATAAGGATAACACCTTCTTGATAAGCTTATCTTAGAAATTAAATGAGTTAAGGCTTTTAAAGCACTTAGTGTAGTACTTAATATATAAAGCCTGCTCATTAAGAATTGGTTCTTCTATATGGTGGGATGGGAAAGCATTAAATGGCCACCTTGTGGCAACAAAGAGGATCTGTCAAAACTGGATAGTATCTTACTGAGTGACAGAAGCTAGACACAAGAGTATCATGCATATATAAGATATGAAAACAGAATTCACCAATGCTGTTGCAACTCAAGATGTTAATTACTCTTAAGGGGGTGGTCCCTGGAAGGCTGCATGAGGCAGGATCTGGGGTACTGATAATATGCTATTTCTTAACCTAGTGTTGGTTACATGGAAGTGTTCATATTATAAAAATTAATTTAACTTGTATGTACGTCAGTTATACTTAAATAAAAATTTAAATACAATTAGGAAATAAATAACTTTATGGGTGGACAACCTTGTATGTGGTGTGTGTGTGTGTGTGCGTGCGTGTGCACGTGCGCTTTATCACTGAAAAGCAGGAAAATAAGTAGGAAAAATTTTCTTCTCATATTACAAATATAACAATGGCTTAGAGTGAAGAGGTAGAAGGAGCAACTTCCACACCCTTTACAGATGTTTCCTCATCTCTAAAATCGAGAATGTTCTCCTCACCTTATGGAATTATTATGAGTGTTAAATAATAAAAGGGAAATTTATGGAGTGTTCACAAAATACTAGAACTTGGTCTTGGCAACTTAAATCCACGGTCTCATTTAGTCCTCTAGTCTCCCCGTGTTATTCATGAGGGAACTTAGTTTTGGAAAAGTTGGTAAATGGTAGGGCTGCAGTTTGAATCTTGGCAGTCTGCATCAGGATAATAGATTGGTTTGTTATATTTTTAAATTGTATTTTTTTAGTTGAGATGTCATTCACATACCAGAAAATTCAGTTTAAGAGTATCCAATTTCATGATTTTTATTGTATTTGCAAGATTATGCAACCATCACAACTACTGTCTAGTTCCAGAATATTTCTACCTCCCCCAAAACAAACCCCATTTCCCATTAAGAAGTCATTCTTATTCCCCAATCCCAAAAGCCTCTGGCAACCAGTGATCTACTTTCTGTCTCAATGAATTTGTCAATTATGGACATTTTACAAAAATGAGATCATATAATATGCCAAGGCCAGAGGTTTGAAGCCTTTCTTTCTATTTCCAGTAATACGAATAAAGGTCTGCCACATAGTGGGAGTTTGAAAATATAAAGTTTGTATTATTGTTGTTATTGTCATTATGAAGCACAATCTGGTGTGACATAGTCATCTGTTTGTTTATTGTAAGAAAAGAGGTATGGAAGATGGATTTACTCTGTTAAAATTAAATAATAAAATAAACAAAAACCAAAAACTAATAGATCTCCCTCTTGCAATCATCTCTACTCTCTCTACAGTTCTTAAAAATTATTTAATAATTGATTAATAAAACATTTCCCATTTTAGTAAAAAATTGTCAAAAAGAGGAGGTAAACATAGAGAGCAGTGACTAAATGAAGCAAAAGCAGCACTGTATGTATTAGTGTTAGTTCACCATTCCACAGACTCTTGGAGTTGGACACCTTATTGGAAGTCAACGTACTTCATTCTGAGAATGAAATAACTTAAGCACAGAGACCATAAATAACTTGCTCCAGTTCAGAGAACTAGTTAGTATCTAACACTTGTTTTATTCAATATTTTTACAAAATATTGTAAAAATATTTTGGAACAATGATCCAAACTTTTCCTCATTGGGAATAAAGGCTGTATATATAAAGCAGTATGCCAAGAGTTGTTCAGGTAAGCCATGTTCTTGCTTCTTTCAAGAAACTACTGAAAAAAGGTGGGTAAAAAACGGGTGCCACAAGATTTAAAGGAATCCTAACATTCCAAAGGAAAGAGAATAATGAAAACATAACATACTGAATTAATCTATCTACCTGGCAAGAGTCAGAAAACTTTTATTTCCTCACTTCTGAACTTGAACAATGAATATATTTCTAGGGATGGGAGGATAGTCCTGTGGGGATCCCCATCTTACTCATAGGTGGAGTTAAACCATTTGAGTTCTGAAATGTATGCCAAAAATTCAATAATATATGAAACAAACAAATACATGTATTTTATTAAGAATCTCAGTAAATGTCATTTTCCAGAGCCAATGCAGTTCTGTGAAACTGGAGGGGAGTGTTTGGGGATTCCCCTGAATCACTGATGGTCACAGCTCATTTTTCTAATATATGTTGTGTTATGTGGCTTAGGCCAAGAAGAAACTTACTTTGGCTTTATTCCTTTACACAAATGGAGAGAATTTTGATTTGCTACGTATCTCTGAACTCTTGTAGATTTCGTATCATCCTAACTGCTAGTTTATTGGGATTAAATGCTTTCTTATGTGGATGCATGGAAAGGACTTTTGATTTGTCTTTAAGTTAAATCTGATTCATTACCACATTAGATAGATAAATGTTCTTGTCAGAGGAGAAGATAAAGGTTCACATTTACATCGAGGATAAAAATGAGAGTAGACAGGAGGTGGAACCTCAGTGTCTGCAGAGGGAAGCTTGCTGGGAAACCAGCACTTCTCCAGGAAAAAGGGCTGTAGCATCATTATTGCTTCTCATTCTGATCACTAGACACAATAAACATGCTTCTCCAAGTCCCCTTCCTATTTTTACCTCCTCTCTATTGAGACTCTGGTGACATTTTACTATTGCTTTTCCTCCTTGTTTTCTTATAACTTGGACAGTGCCCCAGTTTTTTCAGTTTCTAAAAGTACTTCTTGCCACTAGTCATGGACTGTAGCAGACACATTAAAACTTGGACTAAGGAAGGGGATTACAGAACATAGTTGTACAGAGCAGACAATTAATTGAACAGAGGACAGCTCTGTTGTAAAAATCCACTGGTCATTCCTTGACATGGGGCATGGCATTCCTTCTAGATTGTGTCCTAGGTGGCATTCCCCAGAGACTGGCTGTTAACATCTCGAGCCTTTGGTGTTCTACAGAGCCCTCACATCTCCTCTTTGTTGACCAGCCTCATCCCATGATCCAAAATTATGTTTTATAAACAGTGGATCCAGCCACCCTGATTCCTTCAACAGAGGGGACTCACAGAAGGGTTGAAATGTTAACCTTCAACATGATCAAATTCTTAATCAGGGTTTCGTCCTCTACCAGTCCTCTTAATGGAAGTGCAAAAGTAGAGAATGTTTTAGTCTTTCTTGGCCCAGAATAAGCTGTCCTGAGGTCATTTGTCACCTCCCCTTGTCCTCCTATTGTCTCCAATTACAATTTGATGATCTCAAAATCTCTGTCCTAAAAGATGACAAATTTTGCACTTAGTGTTTATTAATTATTTCTGTGGTTTTAAACAGAGCAGACTTTGGGGAGGTAATTATGTCTACTGCTCCTAGTCGTCTCCTTTAGGATTTAAACTTCAACCACCAGGAGCCATGCCATGTATTTGCAACATGCTACATGCTTTCTGGAATCTGCCATTTCTTTCCTCATTGCCTTGGAGGGCCTTTTTCTCTCCCACCCCTTAACCTTCTGGGCATTTCTACTTGGAGAATGCCTCCTAGTTCTTTAGCCCTATTTCTGAACTTCTTTTTATTCCACAGGCAGATAGATATTCTGCCTTATTTTCCCCAGTATTCTATGCACTACTTATCTCACAGCTCTCGAATTTTCTGTTCTATTGGCAGTTGCTCTGTTAGATTTTAAGTAACTTAAGAGGCACTTACCTTTTTGTATTGTTTCCCTAATGTCTGGTGGTATGGTGTAAGTCCTTAGAAGTGTTTACATGAAAGAATGAACTCAGGCAGGATTTTAAAGGATATCCAGTTTAGTTTGTCCCTGTGTGGTTAACCCCGTCAACTGGATAAAGCATCTTAGCAAATGCCCAGTAATAAATGATGATTAGGGCTCTAGCCCTGCCATAGAGGAACAGAGTATGGTCTCTGAACTATTAGTCAACATGTGATAATTCCTGGAAGGGGGACATAAGCAGAGTGCAATGAAAATCCAGTAATAGAGAAATTGCATCTAGCTGGGGGAGAGAGCTATTTAGCAAGCATTACTCTTGTGTTAATTTGAAATCTGAAAATCCTGGTACAAGATACAAAGAGAAGGCACAGTCTGGCTCATGGAGCTTATTGTTTGTGAATGTAAGTAATTGGTTGTGCAAAAGAAGATACTTTCGAGAATGATAGTAAGTAAGCCACAGCAACACAGGCAAACTGGGATTTCATGGTTACCCTGATTATGATCTAGCAGGAACATAAACTCAAGGAGAGACTTCATGAAATGCATATTTCATAAGGTCCTCGAAAAATAAGTGAAGTTACCTACAAGAGTGGATTATAGGTCTTGAAGGAAAGGGAAGCCTCCCCTCAAACAAATTTTCTTCACTGCTTAGGTTAATTATCTTCTGCTTTTTATTTTACAGAAAAAAAGTGATCTTTCCCCTGTTGTTTGCTGTAGTTTTAGGTTAAGACAGTTTATATTGAACCATATATATATATACACATACATTCTTGTGTGTGTGTGTGTGTGTGTGTGTGTGTGTGTGTGTGTGTGTGTATTTTCTTTAGTGGATCTTCAGAATCCACTAGGGGCTCTGGAACTTGGAAGCTTGGATTTTCCTCCTAATGTTATTCTGGAGAAGTTATACAACTTCTATAAATCTTAGTTTCCTTTTCTGTAAGGTGGGGATAAAATAAGTAGCTACTCTACAAGATTTTTTTGTTTGTTGAGAAATAAATATGTTAAAAGCATTAGTACCTAATGGTAACTCAATAAAAATTAGCTGCTCTTGTTAATTTTTATGAACTATACATATCTTTTGTAAAGTGTGTTCACACTTTACATAGGATAGGAAAACACACTTTTACAAGTTCGTTTAAAAACTACTAAGCTTAAAGCATTATTTTGCCTACCACATAAGCACCAACATCTGAATTTTGAGGGAATAAGAACATCCAGTTCATAGCAGTGACCTTGAGCAAATATTTAAGCTCTCTGTATCTTGGCTCTCTCTTACAGAACAAATAATATGAGTACCTCCTCAAATGGGGTATTATAATAAATAAAGTGCTTGCACAGAGCCTTTCAAAGTGAGTGCTTAGTAAGTATCAGTTCTTCTCATGATACTGTTTTGTGGTGTAATGCCTGCTTGAGAGGAGATTATATTCCTGAAAGAGTGTGAGAAGAGATAATGTGAGATGGAAAATATGTGTATAAATATAAATGTGTGTGTGTGTGTGTGTGTTTTAATACCAAGGATTAATTGTAATGTGATTTGGAAGAAGTATATGTAAATAAAACAGTCCCAGAAAACTTGTTATTTCACAAATACTGCTACCTAGTGTGAGGATACAGTAAAAAATGTGTGGGGAAAAAAAGTCATTGAGTAAATAATTGGTACATGTGATACTCAGAAATGGCACAAAGCATATATTTTAGGCAGGTAGATGAATGACTGAAGTTCAGAGAAAGTGCAAAAGGTTGTGGAGGAATACATTTTCTTTTCTAGAGCTTGTATTTTTCCCACCCTAGTAAGAGGGACCAGGACTGAGTATTTTCCGGGAAAAAGATGATGATTTCTCATTTTGTTAAATGAAATTTCAACCAACCGAATCTCATATATTCACAGAAACAACTCTCTTGATTATCCTCTGGGTAGAACTACTAAACCAGCAGGTTCATTTCTTCATGCCAGATTATTTTGAGCACTTGCTGCCGTTTGGATTCTGTTCTAGGTGCTGGGTAGATAATATAGGCAAGAAGGCCTCTGTCCTCATGGAATGTAAACTGTGTGTGTGTGTGTGTGTGTGTGTGTGTGTGTGTGTGTGTGTGTGTGTGTATGCACATGAATGTTTGTGAAGAGACAGTCAATAATAAAGCACATAAAAAATTTTCCCATACTGAATGCAATGAACAAACTTAAAAAGAGTAATGTGATAGTGAATGGGAAAAATGGATATACTTCTCTAGATAGGATAGTCTCTGAGTGACGTTTGAACTAATATCTGAAGTAGGAGAAAGATCTACCCATTAAAATATCTGTGGGAAGGGTATTCCAGGCTGAGGGAGCATCAGATTTCAAGAGTTTAGAATGGCAGTGATTTGAAATGTTTTAGGTTTAGTAATGAGAATGGTATAAAAGAAATTGCAGAGGTAAGTATGTAGCCAGATCATAAAGGAGCCCTGTAGGCAATAACGAGAAGTTTGCATTTTATTCTAAGTGCACATTGAAGCCACTGGAGGATCTTAAGCTGAGGAATGATGTGATATGATCTGAAATTTTTATAGATGACCATAGCTGCTGAATAAAGAGTAGATTGTAGGGGAGTCAGGTGAAGGCTGGTATATCTGTTAGGGAACCCTTGCAGTAGCCCAGGCAGGTGATGATACAGGAAGATATTCCAGCTTCTCTTTTATACTTAACAGCTGTTCTCCTGATGAAGTTATTTTTCTGCTACCTAGAGTCCTGACAATCTACTCTTTACTTAATAGCTCGTCTGCTTTTTCAAAACAAAACAAAACAAAAGGTTCTGAAAGTGGAACAATCTACAGTCTATAGGTCATAACAAGTACTGAGTTAGTTGATGAAAAAAATAAGAAAGCTAGATGGAGCAGTTACAAAAGAAATTCTTTCAGGAGATATTTTGCTTTCCATTTAGTATTTGGGGCCAGTTGAATTCACAGTTACATAATTCTCAGGAGCCGTGAGGGTACATTAAGAATAATAAGGAGTCTGGCTAAATGCTTTAGGCATTATGGAGCCATAATATACCACATGTGTTATTGTTAATTCATGTTCCTAGCCCACCCTTTTAGTAGCAGCCAGGAGCCATAATGACACATGCTGTGAATATATATTAAAACAATCACACAAGTTGCTCTGATGGTATTGGATAATTGGATATTACTTGGGATCCAGAAAGGCTAGAATATAGCTAGATAGAAATGACATCTACTGTGGCTTTTCTTTTCTAATACTGCTGTGAAGATAGTGCCAGCTCCAAATGTTTAATCTGTGCTTCCCGGTCTGTGCTCTGGCCTGGAAAACAAGATTTTTGGTGCCCCATTTCTTGGATTTGAGCAAGTACTATTGCCTAGTCTTCCTGCTAGCCAAACCATTAACAAACATTTGCTACCAAAGTTGTATTTAAATGTGAGAAATGTTTTATTTTACAAAAATTATTCTAACTCTGATTAAGAAATTTGTATTTTTACTTTTCCTTCAAATATTAAAAAAAATTTGCCTACCATAATAAACAACTCTGTGTTGTTTGAATTTGTCTTACAATTTATCATATAGATCATTTAAAATAAAAGTTGAAATATATGATGGATGCTATTCTGCCAATTACTTTTTTAAATTAATTGTATCTCTTGGACATTATTCATATAATTTGAATTTGACAAACCCAAATGCTTAGGGAGGAGCAGCCAGGCCATGGAAATAGTGAAGAGCAATGGGGAGGAAATATGTTCAGGTCAGAGCATTTATATTCAATTTTGCCATTCTTGATTTTTTGAAAGAATCTTGACAATTGGATTTTTATGTGAAATCCCCCATATTTTAGATTATTTTAAAATTGTGCAGGCCCAAGTAAGGATAGAAGTATCCATTTTGTCTCTGATATAGATTTGCCTTATTTTTAATCTAATCACCCATTGACTGACATGTAGTTCTAAAATTCATGTTCATCATCTCTCCTGACTTGCAGTTCTTTGCCATTTCTCCAAGGGTCTGATGTCTACGAGCCGCTCCAAAGGATTTTCCCGGGTAAAAGTACAGGGAAACAAATGTACAGATAGATAAATTCAGTAACTGAAAATTCACTGAAATTTAGAATTTAGGTGAGGCAGATCCAGGTTTCATAGAATTTGAAGTTTATATAATTTTAATTTTTGAGGCTCTCCTTAGAGTAAAACCTACAAAATTCCAGACACACAGTTAGAGTCTCGGAAGGAGACTTAAAGTGAGGGGCTATACTAGCTACTTCGATAAGGACAAGGTAAAAAACTCTGAGGAGAAAAGCATAGTTTGTTTTCCACAGATTTATTAGGGGATGTGGTGGTATCATTTACAGTGACATTTCAACAAAGATAAATATTCTAGCCCATGATTTTAAGTCCTCTATCTGTTTAAATATATTTTAAGTGGTATTTCCCCTAAAATTCTGACTACTTTCAAGGTTCCTTACTCGATGCAGAGTTTACTGCTTTAATCAGGAGGATGTCAGGCCAAATAACTCATTTCAAAAATACAAGATGCCTTCTGTTTAACATAAATGCATTGATCTTGGATAGAATTTTCTTTGAATTACTGGAGGCTCCAAACTCTGGTTATTTACACTGTCTGTTGCTCAAATAGATGAAATAGATACTGAACAAAGTGTAGTACCATTAAGGAACCAAATATTTCACAGTATTAGCTTTCCGATAGTCTGATGGCCAAGGAACATTAATATTTGATATTGAATGCCCACCAAAAGGACCATGAATGGGCAGAAACCCAACATTGACAGAAAAATCTTTAGGAGCAGTGAAAATCCTAAAGAGAAAACCAGATATAATGGGACAATTGGATAGTTGTTTGTCCCATTATAGCTGGTTTTCTTATTAACAAAATCCTAGCAATGCAGATAGATGGACCGTCGGTAAATAAATGATATTAAGCTCCAAATTCTTTGATTCAGCTTTGATTATAATTATAGCAGGTCCTCGAATAACATTTCGTTCAATGTGGTTTTGTTACAATGATAAGATTAACTCAACTCTTGTTTATATCGATTAGCTTGTGGTAAAACTAGTTTTGTTATATGTTGTTTCACTTGAAGTCTCAGAGCCTATTGAGAACTTTAAGTGAGGACTTAACTGTATAGTAAAATCGGATTGCTAGTTTCAATGGTGCTTCAACGGAGCCTTTCTAAGGAACTGTAAGGAATGAGTATTTGCAGAACACTAAGCCTGGAAGGAGTTAGCTCTTACCTTTGTTTAGAAGCAGGATAAGAAAGGGAGTTAGTTTATATGTACATTAGGCAGCATATCACTAAGAGCTCAGACCCTGGATTCAAATCACACTCACTTAGCTGTGGCACCTAGGGCATGTTATATATATGAGCGCTGATAATAGTAATAACTAAGGTTGTTGCGAAGATTTAGTTAAAAATTGTAAAGCTCAGAACAGTACCAGATACGAATTTGTTGTTATTGTAGGAATGATTACACTGGTTACTCTTGAACACACACTTTCTATCTTGTCATGGCAAAATTGTTTCTTCTGTTAAGAACTTTTCTGTAATATCAAAGATTTGTTTTAACTGTGATTTTCAAGAGCATCTTTACCTTGAAAATTTGAGACCATGCGTGTTTATTGTTGAAGGTGACATGTTAGACTGCTTTTAAAGCTATAAACTGTGCTTGTCATAGGAAGTTGAAGTTTCTTATTAACTGTTACAATGAACACATTGCCTGGAACCTATCCTAACTGATCCTGGTACAATTCACTTAGCAGTCTATAAGACTTTGGCATTTCTTTTTGAGTTAGCAGAATTACATGAAAGTATTCTTTTTCACATAAAGGGTATTTCAATAAAATTTTAAATGAACATTTCTAAAAGATTTAATTTCATGTATAAGGTAAAATAACATCTAATTTCTCTAAAGCTAGAATATAATTCCTTATACAGTGGTTCTTAAACTTTATGGTCCCAGGACCCTTTCTATTCTTAAAACTTATTGAAGACCCAAAGGGTTTTTGCTGATGTGGCTATACCCATTGATATTTATTGTAATAGAAATGAAAACCAAAGAATGTTTAAATGTTAATTTATTTAAAATAGCAGTAATAAGCCCATTATACATTAACATACTATTTTTAAAACTATATTTTTTAAAAATAGTAGAATTATACTTTTTTACAGTTCTATAAGTCTCTTTAATATTTAACTTAATGTTAATTAAATACAGTTGTGAAAACTGCCATAGAGAAAAATTACATGATCCCATGAGAGATATAAAAGGACACCTAACATTTTAGTCTACCAAAGAGTAGTTCTCTTAGGAAGTGACACGTAAATTGAGATCTGAACATGAGCAAGCGGGGACCAGGCAACCAGAGCAGTTACCTCAGGCATGGGAGGAGTTCAATATATTTGGATAATGGAAAGCAGGCTGGTGTGGTTGAAGTGTGTTGAGTGAGAGGGCAAGAGGCTCACAGTGAGGCTAGAAAGAGAGGCTGAGGCCAAGGTCATGCAAGATTTCGGACAAGTATATAGATTTTATTTTACGAGGAAGAGGAGCTGTTAATGGGATTTAGGAAGGAAATAGTGGAGATGACATGGTCCAACTAGCACTTTTTAAAAATTTCACTCTGACTGCTTATGGAGAATAGATTGAAATATTAGGAAGAATGGAAATAGAGAAACAGTTTTAAAAACTACGGTAGTGTAATATGCAGCAGATAATATATACATAGGAAGGAGTACAAAGTGGAACTGGTGACTGATTGGATATGAGCAATGAGCTCAAAGAAAGTGATTTACGTTTTTGTTTTTGTTTTTTTTCAACTCATCCAATTTCATCTAATACATAAGATTTTGTTTTTAAATGTAGGGGAGAAAAACGCAACAAAACAAACCCCATCAAATTAGACCACAATGCAGAAATTCTGTGTTTGAGTTGAGGATTTGGGTTTGTTATCACTGTTTCGATAGAAACTTAGGAAGCATGTCATTTATTCTTTTAGAATCATGGCATTTGTATATTCTGTACCATCTTACAGATATAACAAAGCTGTGGTTTTAAAAGAAATTATTCTGAGTTTTAAGGCTTCGATAATAGCCATTACTTGAACTAGTATTTGTTCAGCAGATGAAGCTTTTACACTCCTCCCTTTTTGCTGATTTTATGTTTTTAGAACTGGGGTAGTTAGATAAAATGGAATCTGTCCATCATATCAGTAGCCATCCTGAGTATCCAGATGTCAGGGAGTTTCTGCCAAGAAGGGAAGACAGCTGTTTGGAACAGGAAAGGAGTAGAGGATACTGCAAAACATGTCAAGAGTTTTATCAGGGGAGTGAGCTGACAGTTGGTAGCAGGAAAATGGTGAGCAGACACTGGAACATGTCTGGAAAAATCAATTTTACTTGTGGCTTAGGTGATATACTAAGACATTCAAAAATGCTTTGTGTTATAGAATCCTGCATTTGTCTGGATTATCTATCTAACCAGCCTTGTTTAAGTACGAGCCATAGGATTAGTAGATTGTAAACACGCTCTAATCAGTCAGTGTATTTCAGCCTCGTTTTAGAGACAGGCAGTACATTTAGTAGTTTTATAAATGGTTTGTGAAAGTTTTGCCTATGACTCTAATTCATTTGGGACACTAAAATATTTTATCTTATCCCAAATGAGAAAAAAACTGAACAATCACTATTAAAAAGAATTTCAGACATGGGCTACAATGAAATAGGTCTTCAGGGTTTTAGCTTTTCATTGAACCAGTATTTTAATTGTAACTGTTCCTTGGATTAGTGTTTAATTTATCTCCGAATTATAAGATTAACAAACAAACAAATTTTACTCTTATAAGAATTGCATGTAGCTGTTCTGAAGAGGTCCTTTAGGACTGTTCTCAGATTATTCCAAAATCTTCTTCAAATTGTCCATAATTTATATATAAAATCTTTTTTGTTTGTTTTTGAAATATATTAAAATCTAATACAGCAGGTGATCTCCTGGGCAGCTGGCCAAGATTTCTTCCCTTTCCTGGTCAAACCTTTCAGTTGGCATGTTGAAATATAGTTTTAGTCTTGACCTCCTTTCAGTCACAGTGGACCACACATGGAAAATACTTTCTAATTGCCATCTCAATTTATTGAGAAGTGCTTGATATGGTGTGTGCATTTTACTATGATTATATGTGCCAAGTATGTCTTTGTTTATCATGGTAATTGATTCGATTTTAAAAAGTCATTTAAGTTTAGAAAATAGATTTGAATTTACTCTAAAAATTATTCTTTTCAATTGTAAAGTCTTTAAATGTTGCCGTAAAGATTATTAAAAATTTTATATTATAAAGTCCAGGCATTATATGTGTATGCAAATGAAAGAGAAGTATTGTAGAATAATCTTTAAATGTATTTACTCCTGATTCTATATATTGTCAACCAAGATGATTACTAGAACTATTCTTTTTAATTAAATAGCCCATTGCAGGCATTTACTAGATAGATTCATTGATACTTCAGTAAATGGGTAGGCAGATATTTCTTGCTTCTTATGTTTGTATTTGACACTCGTATTGCTTTTAGAAGATTTGAGAGTTCAGGCATGCTCTTGAGAATTCTAGGATCTCGATAAGCACAACTTAAATATTTATATATAGTTTAACAACTCAAGCGCAGAATACTATGCCTTTTTTTTTTTTTAATCTTTGCAAAATTCAGTTAGGAAAGGCAGCTTGGTGGAATGAAAGGAATGCTGGACTGAGATTTTGATGGCCCCAAAGTTAGTCTAGGCCTGCATCCTCGGTAAGGTGATTAAATACAATTTTTGGTTATTTGTATGTTTTTTTTTTTTTATTTGGCAGTGCAGTTCTTTTAAAAATAAAACCTGATGTAAACCTGTCAAATAAGAATAAGATATACATACAGTCTTTCACATACAGTGAGGATAGGGCCTGAAGTCTCATCTGCATAGCCTTTCCCCCATTTTCTCACCTATGACCACCTTCTGAACCTCTGACTCCATGAGAGAGTTCTGTATAACCTGTGTTCCACACACTGCAAGGTCCCTTGATTACATGAACCATCTTATTTTCAGCTCCAAAAATCTTTGTATTTTAAATGCTTTCAATTAATAAGATAGAGAATGTGGTCAGACATGCTTTCTAATGATGGTATTTTCAAATCGACATGTCTTCATCTTTTCTTATGTCCCTGGTACTCTGAGACATTTGCATATGCTAGTTAGGTGATCCCAGTCAAGTAATGAAATCTTGAAGGGATGTGTTTATATAAAGTAGGAATTATTCCTTGATGATACCTAACATAAAAATTCTGCTTTATGTCTGTTTCTTCACAATACGTATTAGGGAGGAGCTGTGGTAAAACATACAGGCTAAATGAAGGCCAAAAGTGTTTGAAGTAACCCTGCCTTCAGTGGGTTAATAGTCTTATTGGAAAGATGGTGGTAAACATCTCTTGTTGGGATCTAATGGAAAACTGCTCCCTCTTCATCCCATATGGTTCGGGTAGAATTGGCAAGCACAGTATCCTGTTTGCATGGAGTGGGTACTTCACATGGACCTGGCCAATTTTAATGTCACAGAACTATGCCCCAGTGATTGATCCATGGAGCTGATGCATTTCCTGAGCAGGGCCAATCAGAACCTTTCTATGAACTTGAAATTGAAGGCTGTTGATTTGGGATTTCAGAGCCTGCTTGTGGAAGAAAAGAGTTTGAGACCAAATGTCAAAGGTAATTGAAGACAAATAGAATTTGGGGATGGAAAGAGGAGATAGGGGAGAAAGAACGAGAAAGGGTATGTATCTTGATCTGGATGTGCCTGATGTTCTGCCTTTTTTTTAGAATGCCTAATTATATAAGCAAATTAATTCTCTCTCGAGTTGAAGTTACTGTGATTTGCTTTTTTGCCATCTGCAACCAAGGAGTCCACTGAAGAACACAAATCTGGTGTGTCATAAAGTGCTATGTACTTTCAGAGAGAGAAAGATCCCTCTCTTTCATTTTGCTTTCGAGTTAGTGGAAGCATCTCAGAATGCTACACAAGTATTCACTCAACACTAAGCTTAAGGGCTCATAGGTTTAGAGAAATGCCTCAGATAGGCAGCTGCCCTCTTGCAGAGTTGCCAAGCAGCCACTCTTTCTGATCTCTTAGAAAACCATTAGTGCTTAGGATTGCTCCATTACTCTTTTTCCTTAAATCTATTCTAAATTTGCACATCCTCCATTTCAACCTAATTTTCCTTGCATGATTCTTTTTAGCCCCTTGCCCCAATATTATTTCCTTTCATGTGTTGCAGATGAACCACATTTATTTTTCCAAACTAAATAATTGCAATTACTCTACACATAGATTTTTTTCCCCTTTTTTTCTTACCAATCCATTAAAGTTTTCTCTTCTTAAAACACATGTAGTTGGCTTCAGAGGTATTTCCACTTATCCCTCTCTTATATGGTAAAGAGATATATGTTTTGGAGAAAATATCTTATACTATCCTAAGAATAGATATTAGTCTTGTCTTAAGAGATATCTTTTGTATGAATCTCTATTATCGATGAGGTCTTGGAGTCTGTCTTCTAAGCATTAGAGATCTGCTATAATATACACAAGCTAGACCTTTTAAATTCAAGACAGTGTCTAAACACTATTTCTACACTAAGTTACCTTTAGTCTTTCCTATCAATGGATAGCATATAGTTCCTTGGCTACATGTCCTGATTTGGGAGTGTCTCAGAATCTCCCTCTCTGAAGACAAGGATGTGGCTGGAGGCTGGGCTTATTTTAAATACACCTTATACTTTAAATTGATTTCTGTTGGTGACGCCAAAATCCAAGTTAAGGATTGCAAGCTAGAGAAACAGCACAAGTATGAGGAGAAGGGTTTTCTGCCTGGTGACTGCAAGGAGCCAGAATCTTAGGACAAGTAGGTGAGGAGGAATGTGAGGTCTGATGCTGGGTATCAGCAGATCTGATGTTCAACTTCGATGAATTGAGCCAGTGTGCTATTTCCTTGAATAAAAATGCAATGAACACATGAGAGCATGTTACCCAAGTAAGTTTATACATGTGCACATATGCATGTTAAATGTACTTTTATGTCTGTGCACATATACATGTCGGCCTTATTGCATGAAAAATGAATAACAGCTCAAAGATGGGTGTCATGGCAGCAACACGAGATGCAAGTCTGGAGGAAACTAAGACAACTTGTAGAACAGTCTTTAGGAATGTGAGTTTCTGTAACCAGAATGCCTTAAATCTCATGGATCTTTTACCTTTATTTCTTTTCAAGCACACCAAACAAACAAACAAACAAAAAAAACCCCCAAAAACACCTCAGTTTTTAATAATATCATTATAATTACTTTGATCTATCCATGATAAATGCACAAGAGTCTCAGAATAACAATGCAGTCTTACTACAAATAATATATTTACTGCGAAGAGTTTGAGACTTTTTCTCCAAATTACCGTATGTTATAAAAAGTCACTTGGAAGAGTCCCTCTGCGAACACTTATGACACCAACTAGATATAAAATTAGGTTCATTTGTCTTATTTCACTTTCAATTTATAGAGATTGCTTTTTTAAATTTAATTTTGTTTTATAATTATGTAAAATATTTACATGACTCTAAAATCAAGTCATTAAAACAAGGTATATTCAAAGATGTCTAATTTCTCTTTCCTATGCACTGTCTTTTTCACAAATTTGTAATAGTTTCTTATTCATTTAAAAGTGTAAACAGATATACATAGAGTTGTATATATGTGTATGTTTGTGTGTGTGAATATACACATATATACAAACATTTGTGCCCCATCTTTTCTTTGATAAGTTTAGGATACTCTATACAATTTTCTCTCCCTTTCTTTTTTTCCTAAGCAAAATACCCTGGAGAGCACTACATTGCACTTTCTAGAGATGTTTCTTTTTTACACTTGCATAGTAGTCCATTGTGGGGTTATATCATGCTTATTCAGCCCACGTCCTATTTATAGATATCTTGATTATTTCCAGTCTTTTGCTGTTATAAACAATGCTGCTTTTTAAGTATAATTTGAAGTCAGGCATTATGGTATCTCCAACTTTGTTCATTTTTCTCTGGATTGCTTTTGTTATTTGAAGACTTTTGTGTTTCTATACAAATCTGATGAATTTTTATTCTATTTCTTTAAAAAATGCCATTGGAATTTTGATGGAGATTGCATTAAATCTGTATATTGCTTTGGGTAATATGGCTGTTTAACTATGTTGATTCTTCCAGTCCATGAACACAGAATCTTTCCATTTCTTTGTATCTTCTTCAGTTTCTTCTAATAATGTCATAGTTTTCAGTGAATAGGTCCTTCATATCCTTTGTTAAGTTTATTCCTAGGTGTTTTATCTTTTTGTTGCACTTGCAAAAGGAATTTTTTTAAATTTCTTTTTCTGAAATTTTGTTGTATATAGGAACACAAGAGTAAAGGGATTCAAATATATATGATGATACAAGGAGAATTGACTTTAGGTGGTGAATACACAATGCAATACACACATGATATAGAATCTTATACTTGCAAAACCTATATAATTTTATTAACCAATGTTACAACAATACATTTAATAAAATTCTTTTAAAAATGAAAAATAATGCAGCTGTAAATAGCTACATATTTTTAAAAGATACATATATCTTTAAAAAAAATCTTCAGCAGTATGTCCTTTGAAAAAATTCCCAGAAGTAGAATTTCAGTGTCAAGGGATCAATGCCTATGTGATTTTGCTAGGTATTGATAAATTCCCTTCATGAGAGTTTATATATATTACTTTGCATTCACATCAGAGTTATATAAGAATTTCTCTTTCTCTAAGTTTGACCAATTTACTATGTTTTAAACTGAAAGATTTGCCTGTCTGATAGGTAAGAAATGGTATATCAGTATACTTTTAACTTGCATTCCTCTTATTAAAAGCAAGGTTGAATTATTTTTTTCATATGGTTAAAATCTATTTGCATTTATTTTCCTGCGACTGATCAGTTCATATTTCTAACTCATTTTTCTGTATGATTATTGACCCATTCTTCTAATTTTTGGAGCCCTATGTATTGGGGACTTTTGTCTCCATTGTAACTTACAAGTATCTTTTCCCTGTCTGCTTTTGGAATATTTAAGAAACAGATGTTTAATGTAGTCAGATATATCTCTTTTTTTTCCTCTTATTGCCTTGTATTTTAAATCATAGGTAGGAAAGTTTTCTTCATTCTTAGGTTATTAAGAAAATCATCTGTTTTCTTCTAATATTTAATTTCATTTTTCATAGTTAAATATTCGTTCCATTTGGGATTTATCCTGGTTTATATTCTAAGAAGTGGACCTGATTTTGTCTTTCTTTATGTGACTATCTGCTTATCCCAACAGTGCCTATTGAAAAATTTGATTTTTCTTCCTATAATTTGAGGATTCCATGTTTATCATATACTAAGTATTCAGTTGTGTTTATCTTCTACCTCTTTTAAAAGAATGAAGAAACGTCTGCAAAAGCCCCACTTGACAGACTTTACCTCACTTGCCTTTTTCTTAAAAACTAGATCACATGCCTTCCTGAACCCATTCCTTGCAAAAGGAATTGGATTCCTGCTCTAGTTTAGCGAAGCTCAAAGCTCTGTGTGGGAGGATGACTTGCCTGGGCTAAATCAGAATTAGTTACATAAGAGAGATGGAGGGAGGAAGAGCTTGGGATTGATATCAGGTAATCAACAGTGCGTTAGTTTTCCTTTCTAGATCTTAAGCTTCTCAAGGTCACAGAGTTCTAATGTGTCTTCATGTCTCTAGCCACTAGAACACTGCTTAGACATATAGATGTGTAAATGCTAAAGAACACTGAATTGGGTGGGATAGTACTGCTAACTGTGGTTTTATAATGCAACATTTTTTTTTTTTTTGCAATCTAGTTATAGCATGGCTGAAATAAAATATTTTAAAATATGTTAATCACTAGGTTCATAAAGCATGAATAATAAGCTGGATAAATGTTTTAGAATTTGTTTTTTAAGTCCTATTTTGAATTTTGAATGTTCTACATAAAGTACCTTCATTATGAGAATTTCAATGTATTTTATAAACATTCTTTGTCTCTGAGTTGGGTAAATGGAAAGCAGCGGATTGAAAATTTCCTTAAAGGCAGAATCAGTGTGTTCTCTGTCACATCAGTACTACCTCACTCTATACCTGAAATATTGCTGGTGTTCTTTTAATATTTATCAAGTGAATGAATGAATGCTATCTCTATTTTACAGCTTGTTATGGAAACTTAGAGCTAAATGGCTCTCTCATGTCATTCAACTAAAAGAAAGGTCTAAACTTTTGCCCACACAGAAATCCATTGCCTTTCCTAGTGATTATATTCTTTTTATTCTCAAAGCTATTCTTTTATATTCCATAAACATGGAATCATACTATTGAGAAACCAGCTTTTGTAGAAAATAATAACCAATGCTTTAAAAAGATGGAGGACTATTCCTTAACAGAGATTGAAAATAAATATATTGTATATAAAGAATGAGTTTATTCTTACCACATGACACATAGAAAAAGAGCTAAAATTAATTTTAAATATATACTCACCATATTGACTACTGGCTTAATGTTTCTTCCTATAATGTAGTCATTTAGGATTTTCAACTTTTCAACCACCCTAGCAAAGTTTGACTTTTATAAGATGGTTGAATGTCAACATCTAATTTCTGAAGATGAGTTTGTAATTTTGGGTAGGTGATTTTAGAGTACACTTTGCTTACCTCAGACCTTGCAAAGGATAAAGAAAATTTGTCGGGTTCTGAAAACCTGTGTCTCTTAATAAGCTTCTTCAATAAAAATGTGATTAAAATGTTTCAGAAGGTTAGAGTTTTGCCTATGGTGGTTTTGATTTTCTTCAGCTTAACACATCATCAGTATGACATGTCACACTTGGTTTTGTCAGCAATTTTTGTACACGGATTAAGTGTAAACACATTTAAAATGATAGATTTAGAAGTATCTCAATACTTTTAAATACCAGAGGAACTGTTGGTAAAATGGCATAGGTAAAGTGTTTCTAATGAAAACATGATCGTCAAGTACTTACCGGATCTGGTTGTTGCCTCAGCATTTGTTGGACATCTAGAGTCTTATCTCACGTACTTTTTTCATACAGTGCTTAGCATTTTGCAGGTATGAAGTTTACTCTAGTAAGATATTACATTCTAAATTGTGCACATAAAATTTTAACTTTATCTGCAAAAGGAATACAGCCTCGATTCTAGAAGACATTACTTCTTCCATACCGGCACCAAATAACATGTTGAGTTTTCATATTTTATGTGCCTAATGTTTTTCTATGGTCTCATAATAATGCAAAAAACATTACATCAAAATACCTTTTTTATAAAGTATAGTGAATAGAACTTGAATATGGATACATTCCATAGCTTTTTGAATGTTCTAAGGCATTATGTTGTTAAATTGATTTTTCTTCTTTTTTCCTTAGGTATTTATTGGTGTACACACTCTCTCACACACACTCACACTCCCTATTTACTTAAAATATTTGAGATAGCACTTTTCTAGACAAAGAAGTAAATCTGGTTTTCCTAGGTGTGTCTCAAACATTTTTTTAAAATGCTTTTTTCCAAATCCCTGAAACTTACTTTCAACCCACTTATGGTGTGGCTGTGTGTGTGTGTGTGTGTGTGTGTGTGCATGTGTGTGATTGTGTTGGCATACACAGATATTCTTTTGAGGTTGGTCTAGTGAGGGATATCTATCTTTTTACTGAGGTAAGAGTTTCAATGAAATAATGAAAATAAATGTGAAACTAAACTAGAACAGTAATGAC
>CM053507.1:53784189-53862623 GCA_028627145.1 Eidolon dupreanum | reverse complement strand
TTCAGAAATTCACATACCTCATGCTAAAAACATAATAAAAGCATTAAAACAAAAAAAAAATTAGGAGGAATCCTAAAGGCCAGTAACTCCAGATAGTGTGCCTGTTCTATCTTATTTTCCTGACATTAATTCTCTCTGCCACCACTATCCCTGCCCCTCACTCAAAGGTAGGACCAACTGACATTTGGAACATTCATTCTCTTCTGAGAGCTCACACTTACATGACAATCAAATGGGGTGGTGATCTTCCAACTTCCATGATTCTCACAATTCCCTCATCCAGAATGTCTGTAAATGCTGGTTATGACACATTCATAGACTGAATTCAATTTTGTGTATCTCACAGAACTTAAAAACAAAAACCACAGAGTAAGTGATGTTAGAGAGCATCATATATAGTAAGTATTGCTTTACAACCCTCTCCATGTGTCCTGGATTGTGTTATAAAATGTCCTAACAATGCTGCACTAGTCCATCAACCTATCCCATAAAGTGGTGCATCACAGGAATGAACACTAATTCTTAATCTGGCTTTACTTGACCCACTACCAAATCCTCTGTGATAATTTACTCTTTATTTGGCCTAGGAATAATGAAGCACCATGCCTTTCCCACTGTTAACAGTAGCATTATTCCTCTGATGACTCCCATAGAAAACAATACCTTAACCTGAATATACTGAAAAGAAGTAAATATTTTAGATTTCTCCATTCCCCATTACCCACGAGGGAAATATTTTAATGATCTTGCACTCCACATGGTTTAAATTTATGGTTTAAATTTTGTTCTCTGCAGTAATACTGCTGTAGATTATTGATAAGCTTTCATTCCTTGTGAGACAATTTGTTTCCTTTACACAGTGCAATGTGTTTTTCAGTGATTCTCTTGAATTATTCCATCCAAGTAGGGAAAATTTGCCAAGAAGATAGAGACTGAGAAATTGAGACTTGGTTAGTTAGAAAGAGTTGGACCTTCTCCCTTGGGTATTTCTCATAACCATAAGCTGACAGTGATGGTGTTTTGCAGGTGCTTCTTGGACAGATAAAAGGGAAGAACATCCTCATTCCTAATGAATGTTCCAAACCTGTTATGTGTGCAGGCATTCTCTCTGGAATATCAGTAAAAGAAAATTAAATCAACCCACAACAGATATCTTGCATATCTCACCTGGGAAGGTATGCATGCGATAGGACAGGCACTGCTTTACATTAATCAGCCTCCTGAAGTCATTACATTCATGAGGAAATGTAATTCACATGTGATTACTTTTTAATTTACTCTGTAATCACATTCCAAGTGAACAGGCCAAGCTTAAAATGAAATTTAAAAGTCAAATACTGCATTGTATTAGGAATTCACGATTTTTATATGCACTTAGGTTAATAAAGATTTTACAATAACCATTTGTGACTGAGTATATGACAATTTTTTGATGAAAGTTAGTGCTATATCTTAGATAGAATGTATTTGATTTTCCTCCAACTACTCATCTGAACCCAGGGAGTCTCAGAACTCTACCCTGTGCTGAATTCCTACCTCATCTAAACTTCATTTGAAAAAAAAAAAATCCAAACATTCCTTAATCCCAGATCTGACGTTGCAATGAACTAATGTATTTTTAATTTTTACTGTACCTGTGAGATGGAGCCATTTATTTTTTCCATCATCAGAAAGTATGCACTGAACCTTATAGTAACTGACATGAGTTCATCAGTGGGGATTGCCAGTGCCTACAGTAAGAATCTTTCTCTAACAATGTGGACTTTCAAGTCTATGAAGTTGCAAGGCTGCAGCATTAGTTTCACAGGAGCCTTGGCCTTGAAACTAAAGCTTCAAAAGCCTAAGACCATCTCCTTGTGGATAATAGAAAGTAGATTTGTATTTTGATTCATCAGCCAGAACTAAGGTCAGTGGAGAGAAATGTACTAAGGAGTTACAGATTCTAGTCAATACAGGGAAAACTTTTTATCATTCAGTCCTATCTGGCGTTGGACTAAACAACCTCGGAAGTACTAAGATCTCTTTCCAAGAAAATATTCAAGAGCTGAATTCTGTTTTCCAGGGATGCTTTGTAGTGTTGCAAAACATCAGTTATTAACTGTCCAGTTTCAAGATATCTGTGATATCCTTATGCTAATTATACTATAATTTACTTTAGCTCAACTCACTTTGTTTTAACTAATGTAGTTTTGGGGCATTGTTTTAAGCCAGTATTATTTAATAAAAATATAGTATTAGGCAAATATGAAATTTTCTGATAGTCACTTAAAGAAGAAAAATTAAGAAGGTGAAATTAATTATAATAATTATAATTATAAAAGAATTATAATTATAATATAATTGAATTATAATTATAATTATAATAACCCAATTAATAATAATAACCCATTAATCTATTGTCATTTCAAGATATAATCATTATAAAAAAATTTAAATGAGATGTCTTACTTTTTTTTCATACTAAGCTTTGAAATCTTGCATGTATTTTACACTTACAGCACATCTCAATTTGGACTAGTCCCATTTCAAGGGCTCAAGAGGCTGCTGGATTGGGCAGAATAGTGTTAAGCTATGGCATTGATAGACTCATAACTTTGACATGCTGGTTATATTTTCTTAAATGTACACTAAATAAATACATTATTTTTCAAATTAAAAATTTTGATTCTGTGAATGGAATATGCACCATACTAAGAAATACTGACTTAATAAGTTGTTTGTTTGTTTGGCAGTAATATACACAGTAGATGGCCCTCACATGCATTGAGCTCTGCATGGTTGTTTACTCATCTGTGATTTCAAGCACACAGTCCCAAACACTTCTTTTTTTTTACCAATACAAAAGCATAGAAGAATTTAAGGGAATGAGACTGATGTTATCCTGCTTTATGCTTTTTTTTTTTAAACAAATAAAGTGTTTATGATATAGAGTATGTATAAACCATACTTACCTGTAGATACCATATATACCATATACATGCATCACATATATACATTATATATATATACCTTATAATTTATTAGAGCTGAGGCCAGCCTGATTGTAACACCTGACCTGGGAAATGAGGCTCATCCTAATCTCTAGAACCTGCAAATGGTACCTTACAGGCAAAAATTACTTTGTTAAGTTAAAATTCTTGAGATGGGGAGATTATTCAGTCAAGCCCAAGGTAATCACAAGAGTTTTTATAAATCAAAGGAGACAAGTGTGTCAGAGCCAAGAGAAGGAGATGTGATAGAAGCACAGATCAGAGTGATAAGATGTGAGAAGGACACAACATGCTGTTGCTGGCTTTGAAGATGGAGGAATGAGGCCACAAGCCAAAGAATGGGAGTGACATGCAGAAGGAACACAGCCATACTGACATCTCGATCTTAGTCCAGTGAGATCCATTTTAGACTTCTGATTTCCAGAATTGTAAGAGAAATCTATGTTGTTTTAAGTCATTAAGTTTATGGTAGTTTGTCATGGAAACCAGTGTACCCATCCTGGGCAATAGGACGATTAAAAATACATCTTTGGCTCTCAACTTGAGCAGCTCTTTTTCTGGGAGGCCTTCCAAAATTACCATGGCTGAGATAAGATTCTCTTTTTCTCCTTCTTTATCCCCACAGTTCTCACTACTGGCCCCTGGCTCTGCATAATGACATGTGGTCATGTGTATGGAAGCCGGTCTCCCCTCTAGACTTGTTTGCAGGGGTAGGATATTTCATCCCCATAGCCAGAGGTTTCTGAATGTGTTAAGTGAGGACCTCAAGACCTTGATCCTACACTTTCATAAAAGGCATGCCAAGCATATGGTCATAAGTGTGTGTATACCTTCTCTTCCACCTCGCCCATACCAGTGTGGTTGAAGCTTGTCTATTTACTTTCTGAAATTGTCTGAGACCTCTTGGGAACTGACATTCGAGAGCTCTTTAGCCAATTAAGTAGTGTTAGTGTTTTTATTTTATTTTATTTTATTTTATTTTATTTTATTTTATTTTATTTTGCTTTATTTTTATTTTTTTTTTATTTTACTTTATTTTATTTTATTTTTTTAGAAATTTGTTATCCCTTGGCAGAATATTACTAGGAATTTAATGAGGGATCTGGTCATTTACTCTTTTATCAGCCCATTAAGACAAGTACCTGAGGCCTTTGTAGCCTGAACATTGGGCTCAGGATCCATTGAGACCTAAGGATACTAAGACCAGCTCTGTGTCTACAGTGTGTGGCCTCAGGCAGGTCCGTTTTCAGCAGCAGTGTTCCCTCATTTGGTCAGTGATTAGACTCATGCCAGCATTTAGGTTTGAATAGGATTATGGTAATTCTTACAAAGTGCCTAAGTATATTCTGAGTGTTCATATGTGGTATTTTCATTGCACCAAAAATGATGGATTCGTCACTCCAGGAGGAACTTTTATTGTTCCATATTATAGAGTTCATACAAAATACAAGCAGTCATTTGAAAAAACTCTTCATTGAATGTGGTTAGCAGAAGTCAGAATGAGGCACGAGTCATGTATCCAGTAGTTTCTGTTAGTTCTACTTTCATGAGTACTGGTGGAATCATGCAAGAGGTTAGAGAGTTAGAACTCAGTGGTAGAGTGCAGGGTCGAATAAAGATAAACATACCAAAGTTGAGGTCCTAGGTAGGTAAGCAGCATGTGGAATAAAGATGGCACATATGCAACGCAGGCCACTACTCCTTTGTGGCTTATTGAAATCTCATTCACTTAGCTGATGTACACGGCCTTAGGATCCTCTAAACAGAGACATCCTCTAAACTGATGAGAATTGGCCATTAAATTCAAACCTGTTATTGCTGTTGCATTTTTGTTTGTTTGTTTTAAATAAGAAAGAATACAAGACAGAAGCAGAAAGAATATAGAGGCAGGGTGATACTACTCGGGCAAGTGGAAAGCAGGTTGCTCTCGAATTTGACGGATAATTAGAAAGGCTTGTGGAAAGATCCTAGAGGGCAAAATCAGGAATATGGTCAGAGGACTGGTTGGTATTTTTTTCCTTCTTTTGTTATTATTATTTTTTTAAAAAAAATTTAATAGTTTCAAATATATAGTACATTCGTTAGACATTTATATCATTTATACAATGATCCCCGTAATTGCTCTTCCTCTCCTCTGACTCTTCACCTAGCCATTACATTAATGCTAACTGTATTCCTTACGCCATGATCCCCATCCCCGTGACCATCTATCAACTACTAATTTGTACTTCTTTAACCCTTCACCCCATTCTTCCAGCCCCTGACCTCCGTCTTCTCTGGCTGTCACCAGATTGTCCTCTATATTTGTGAGTCTGTTTTTGATTAGTTTGTTATTTTTGTTCCTCAGATTCCTTATGTAAGGGAAATCATATGGTATTTATCTTTCTCTGTCTGACTTATTTCACCCTGCGTAATAACCTCTAGGTCCATCCATGTTGTTGCAAATGATAGGACTTCATTTTTTTAATGGCTGAGTAATATTCCATTGTGTATATGAACCATTACTTATTTATCCAATCATCTGTTGATGGGCATTTAGGTTGCTTCTATATCTTGACTATTGTAAATTGTACTGCCATGAACATAGGGGTGCATAGATCTTTACGAATTATTGTTTTGGTTTTCTTTGGATAAATACCCAGAAGTGCAATTGCTGGTTCAAAAGGTATATCGATTTTTAATTTTTTGAGAAACCTCCGGGCTGTTTCCTATAGTGGCTGCACCAATTTGCAATCCTACCAAAGTTCCCTTTTCTCCACATCTTCACCAAAACTTCTTATTCTTTGATTTACTAATGGTAGCCATTCTGACAAGTGTGAGATGATATCTCATTGTGGTTTTAATTTGCATTTCTCTGATGATTAGTGACCTTGAGCATCTTTTCATATGTCTATTGGCCATCTGTATTTCTTCCAGAAAAATATCTGTTTGGGTCTTCTGCCTATTTTTTAATTGGATTTTGTTGTTGTTTGTTGAGTTGTATGAGTTATTTATATATTTTGGATATTAGCCTTTTATCAGATATATCATAAGTTAATATCTTCTCCCATTTAGTCAGCTGTCTTTTTGTTTTGTTGATGGTTTGTTATATAAAAACTTAAGTTCTATGTAGTCCCATTTGTTTATTTTTTCTCTTGTTTCCCTTGCCTAGGTAGATATAGCTGAAAAGAAATTACTGTTAGCAATATCAGAGAGTTTACAGCCTAAGTTTCCTTCTAGCAGTTTTAGGGTTTTGGGTCTTACATTTAAGTCTTTTTTAGTCCATTTTGAGTCTATTCTTGTATATGGTGTAAGAAGGTGGTCCAGTTTCTTTTATTGTATGCATCTGTCCAACTTTCCTAGCACCATTTATTGAAGAGACTGTCTTTACCCCCCTGTATATTCTTGCCTATTTTATCATATATTAAGTGAGCGTATAGCCATGGATTTATTTCTGGGCTCTCTATTCTGTTCCATTGGTCAATGTTTCTGTTTTTATGCCAGTACCATGTAGCCTTGCAGTATAGTTTGATATCAGGTAGTGTGATACCTTCAACTTTGTTTTTCTTTCTTAAAATTACTGTGGCTATTCAGGATCTTTTATGGTTCCATATAAATTTTAGGATTATTTATTCTAGCTCTCTGAAAAATAGAAGTCTGGTCAGTTTAATAAGAGTAGACAAGTCCCTGACACTCAAAGACAAAGTGTTCTCAAAATATTATAATACAAATTACCTGGGATATGTGTGAAGATGAATATTCTGACTCACTTGTTCTCAGGGTGGGACCTGAAATCTGTCTTTCTGACCAGCTCCCAGATGATTCCAACACTGCTGATGTTTGAACCATGCTTTGAGTCACAAAGATAGGGAATCGGGTCAAGGCACCAATGCCAGGAAGACCTTTTCTCAAGATAGATTTCTGTTTCCACCAGGCCCTTCCCACTGGGACTGAAGCCACTCAGGGTTTAAGTCTGCCAGAGCCTGTAGGGAGATTGCAGGCAAGAGATTGACTCCAAGCAAAGGGATTTTGCAGGTGAAAATATCACAAAGTTCCTTGGAGAAAAAGCCCCTCATATTTTATATTTCAAATTGTTAAAAATTGTTTTGGTCTGTCTTTTTTTCCCCAGAATGTTCTTTTTTCTCCTTGTGTGTAAAGGCAGATGGTCCATGCTGTTTTCTCTTCATCTGCTCCTCTTTTTTAGTCCTCTCTATCATTAAAGCATTGTTCATCATCTCTTTAGATAGATCTCCTAAGTGTTCTTAGTGCAATTAATAGAAAGTCAACTAACCTAATTTAATCAGAAAATGTGTAGGCATCTTAGTGGCAACTTTAGGATTTTGATATGGGAAAAGCAGTACTATAAAAGGACTGCAACTCACAAGCCCCCACAGACCACCGTTGGCACTTCCACTGAACGTATTGTTAGGTCATTAGGGCATGTCTAGGGATCCATTCAGGATGGACTCCATGAGGAGCTGAAGCCAAGATCTGGAAGACTATCAGAAGCATAGACAGCTAGTCTGGGTCTGTCTTCCTTTCTCTGTCTCTCTGTGTCTGTCTCTCTTGTGTTTTCATGTTTCTCCTTCTCCTTATGTGAAGATAGGCTGTCAGCTTTTTCTGTAAAGGGAAAGGAAAGCAGAAATTTCTTTATTTGGGTAGTTCTGCTCTTACTCCTCTTACTCTCTACTTCTAAATGCCCTGTAGAGGACATGGCCCAATCCAGCCTCTGTGTTTATTATTCACAGGGTAGGTATCTACCCCTGGTCAGTTATTTACCCCTAGAGAAGAGGTAGAATCACAGAATGGAAACTCCACACCTATTTAGAAGGTAGGGCAGCATAGTCTCTGCTGGCCTTCTTGAAAAGCATCTGTCAGACTCCTGTGTCTCCAGCCCCAGCCTCTCTGCATCTCTGCAGATCCCAGAGTTAAGTTTCTCTTTGCTTTAGGGCTTTCTGAGGGACTCAGTTTATTACACATCTATCCTTCAGGCCCACTCGACTTTTACCTGTCTGTCTGTTACCTTTATTTGTAGTTGGTTCTCTGGTTGATTTCTTTTCTATTATTTTGAACTTTTGGTTTTTATGTTATTACATTTGTTTCTTTTCTTTTAGGTCTCCTTCACTGTAAAAATGTTTAAAAAAATATGTTTCTAGTACTTTTATTATTTGAATGTTTTTATGTTTTAAATAAAACATTTTAATGTTTAAATCTTTGGTAGGTCTTAAATTTATTTGGAATAAGTTGGGAGATAGTGATCAAATTTAACTTTTTTCAAAGGCCTTGTGGTTTTAAATACCACTCATTAATTAACTCATCTTTCTCCCACTGATATGAAATGCCATCTTTATTATATGCTTCTGCCTGTGTATTTGAGTCTGTTTCACTTTGGGTCATGTGCATGCACAATACTACTTAAATCCCCAAAGCTTTATATTTCTGTATGTGAGCCATGCAGATTTTCCTTATATTCATATAGTGCATGTTAGGTCAGTAGATCTGCTTTCTGCTCTTTCCCTTTCTAGCTGTAAAGGCTTCTGTGGAACAGCAGATGCCCCTCCCTAGTACTAGGCCAGTCAACAGATGGTTATTAAGGTCCACAAAATTTAGATATTTTTATTTTATATTGTCCCTTTTCTTAGAATCTCTGATACAATGGGTTATTTAAGCACTTCTTAACTAGGCATAAATTCTATTCCTTTGCCACTAGCCCTTTGGGATGCTGGTGTTGATGCCAGAGCTCTATAGAATATGCTACTGTGCTGTTTCCTAGTTCATCCCTGGCTACTCCTTATGAGAAGGCACCATTTTCTTCTCTTGGAGGATGCACCTCCCTTAAGCTAGAAAGGAGATATCAGAAAGACTCTACCACCAGGAAAGAAAGCAAATGCTCAATGAGATTTCCTTAGCTCTCAAGCAAGGGCCTCCCAACAGTAGCAAAAAGAGAAACTTCAAAATCTCCCTTAGTATTTTTACTGCAACTGCCCTTTGCCTCTTTTAGAGTTACATGTAAATCATCTTTGACCTTTTCCAACTTTCTTTTCATTTAGTTTCTCTTTTTTTCTAGTTTAATCCCACTCATTTTCTGGCCATTAGCCACTCAATGTATCACTTCTGAGCAAACTACCACATTCATCTCAAAAAAGCAGATCTGACTGTTCTGAAGGAAACATAAATAGCATAGCAAGAGGAGAATATGGGCCATTATTTTGGTTCTGTGATGTCATCAGTCAATCAAAATTCGAATTTCCAAGTGTTGTTTGCAGTTCTGTGTACGATTGTGGTATTTTAACTCATTGACTTCTGCATGATGTTTTAGAATTGTTAATTCTTCTCGAAATAGTTTTTCCCCACGGAAAAGCAGCTGACTTAAAAAAAGAAAAATGTTTTAAAGCTAAGCGGAACCATCATTACCTGATCTAAATGTGGATTCCTAAGGGAAGAACGCATCCTTTGGTCCTGTTTTTCTCTCTAAAATTTGAAGAGGCGGTGGCTAGATGCACACATGGCTTCCACCTCTAATTAGCAGTTTTGCTGAACAAGTGCTTGATTATAGAGAACTTAACCAACTAACTCTTAGGAATATAGAATGTTTCAGAGTTTAACTTTTGTCAGAGCAACTTTTTTAGTCCTCAGCAAAGCAGATACTCTTTTGAAATGGAAATTTGTGAGTAAATATCAGAGAGCTGGAAAACTATCTGTGTCATTTCTAAAACAGTCATATCCAATTAAACCCAATCATAACCAAAATCTTGTCAATTCAGTAACGATTACGTATGTAGGTAAAATGTCGAGGCTTGTGTTTACAAGCCATGTGTTGCAATAAAGCATCAAATTGCAGGGATCCAGAAAGGTCATTCTTCTGTAGTCATTTGTAACCCACTCACAAGAAGGAAGGAAGGGGAAAGAGCAGTTTTAGCATTCAGCAAAATTTCCTCAAAGTATGAAACTAAATTAAAACATTAAGCAAGTGACTTTAAAGAAAATTGCATTGTCACATGTAACATATTCACTGCATAATATAAATAATCCAAAAACAAAACAAAACAAAACAAATCCTCAAACCCTAAGATCTTTTGGGGTAATACAAAGTTTTCATTCCTCTCTTTTTTCCTTCTTTCCCCCATTCCTGGCTTCTAATTTGAACACTTGTCAGATTTTTTTTTCCCTTTCATTTCTTTGACTTGTCAGAGGAGAAAGGTCAGAAGTTATCACCAGCTCTACTTTTTAACAGACAGAAGCCTGTAATTGAGAGTAATTCCTCTGCAATTTTGTAGGCAGGGGCTGTTTCAGACTGGCTTTTTAAAGCTAGGCTAGGAGAGAAATACTGGTATTCTGCAAGTGAATCAACTTTATTCACCAGACCTCAGATTGTTTCTGATTTTTACCAAAATGCAGAAAGCTACAGAGCTCACATTAGTGTCCTTCTTTTGGATGAATAGAAGCGTAATCTATTTTTAACATCTACTGGGGTGCCCTGCAGCTAAAAAGAAATTGCTTTGTGAGAGGTAGCCCAGAAATGTTTCTTTTTGAAATTCTGCATTCTTAAGCATAGTGAGTGGTTTATTATTATTTCTTTTTCTGAGAAGTTTTCATCCCTGTTCAAGATTTATCTTGGGATGAAAAACCATGTGTTTGTCTTTAACAGAATTAGATGCAGTTTTTCATCATACTATGATACATAGTGAGATATAAAGACTTTTGGAAGTTGCAAATTGATTTCTTTATAAAAATAGTTTCTGTCAAAATTTAAAGGATAATGAAGGCAACCCTTAACTCACTATATAAAACTTTGTAAAATCTGTGTCTATATCCAAAATAATTTCATGTTTGAAAGGAGGTACAAAATAAAAAGATACTTTCAGAAGAAAGCATATACACATTCAATCTAATTTAAAACCCTAGCAATGTCTAACTTTACAAAACACAGTCACTCTTTCAATTAAAAAATAAACCAAAAATGTAATATGTGATAGAACCATGCCAGCAGCTACAGTGCAGAGTGTGTATTTTTATCAAGTAAAAAAATGAAGTAGAAGAAGAGAGAACTAGGAACCAAGGTGGAACTATCTAAATTTGAAGGAACTGAATCCTGTTTCCATTGAAGGTAATAATGATTAAAAAAAATTGTTGAGACCCCTTAACTTTGTGGATGCCTGTTATAGTCTGACTGATGCTCAGTGGGCTGTACTATGTTGAAATCAGAAAACAGTGCTGAGAAACGAGTGAAATGGACAAGGCCATGTCATTAGTACAGAAAATGTGCTTTGATCTTATAATGCCCATGTAATACAACACATCATTTTGAAAATATATGTGATAGTTTCATAGTTCACTTTGAACAACCTCTCTTTCATTATTATTATTGAATAAGCATTCATCTTAGAGCCGTAATATATAATCCTCTAAAAAATTAGTAAAATTTTGATTTTAAAATCTTGATTTGAACCACAAAACAAAGATCTGATTACCAGCTATGATCAGTGAGCCTGAATTATATCATTCTTAGAGGAGAGACATGCAAATGAGTGAATTAAATTAGGAACACAAATCTCTTCTTAAATCAGCATTTTTGACTGTCAGAACCTGGACTAGAGTGCATTATTCTTAATAGACTCTGATTTGTATTGAAATCAGACAATAAATCTGTTTATTGAAATTTATTTGCTGCATGTCGTTCAGTCATTCTGACTCTGCGAATGAAGCGGGTGAGTGGAACAGGCAGAGCTGGTGACTCGGCGGGATGCCTGCCACTGTTGTAAGTGATCACACACGGCTCTGCAGACCAAAGACTGATTAACATGGAGATGGGGTCAAATTCTGCATTCACTATTTTACTTTGCAGTGATTCACGGAAAACACGTGAAATCTTCCTAGGGTACCAACAATGGAATAATCTAAAAGTCTTCTTTTCCATGGCCTAACTAAAAAAAAAGAAAAAATCCTTATTAAAAAATGTTTATAGACTTTGGTCTTCAAAGCAATATCTCTCATCTGAATTTAAGCTTCAGCCACTTTAATTCTGTATTATCTGTAGTAATTTAATCGATCTTTCTTCTCACTTTCACGTCGTGAAAGCATTTTAATGACAAGTTTATGATGTGTTGATTCCAATTTCATATTAGGAATTTCTCATTTTATAGGCTGACTCCAATGAAAGGCTTTTTTGTTTTGTGTCCCTGTCCTTCATAGGTAAACATGCAGGAAGAGACATTGAAAAACAAAGGATAATCTGCACCATTGGATCCCCCCTGCCACAGAACCCTCTGAAAGAAAAAAAAAAAAAAAGTTGCTTTGATTTTGTCTCAGCTTGCATGTTTTTAGCAGGCTGTAATTGCTTTCATTTTGTTATAGAAAATATGTCTGAGTTCTACATAGATGCATAGATAGTTCATCTGAACTGATGAAATACAAAATTATCTCACAACTTTAATAAGAAGTATACATTAGCAGGAGTTAGAAAAGAAAGCTCCCATTGGAATTTCAATATCTTATGCCTCCTAATTTGTGGGAGTATGGAACGTAGGGAGAAACTGAAGAGATGATCACACTTGCTAAAAAATATATATGTATATTTTATATCACATGGCCCATCTGTAATGTTCAAAGGCAGGGCATTTTTCACCCTTTCTATAGCACTTCTGCTCTAATTTCTCTTCCACGCCCTTAGCATTTCTAATCTCATACCTCTCCTTGCTACCAGAGCTAATGAGGCCCACCTATACTAGCAGAGAATTAATCAGTGATTATAAGTTATTTAGGAGATGCAGAATATTCTATCCCTCACCTAGCTCCATTATGATCATTTTAACAGTCTTGGTCTTACCTGCATACACAGCGGTGATGCTAGTGACCTGCTATTATCAAGTTCCCCGTGGCTTAAAGTTGCATCTCCCTCTTTTCTTAAATTTTCACCAGTGCTAAACATTTCTTAAAAACAGTTGACTAACCCATGAAAATTCAGTCAGTTGATTTTTGACAAAGGCGTAACATCAATTCAGTGGAGAAAGGATATTCTTGTCAACAAATGGTGCAGGAACAATTGGACGTCCATATTCAAAAATATAAACCTAGATATAGACCTTGCACATGTCAAAAAATTAACTCAAAATGGAAGAGAGATCCAAATATAAAATCAGAAGTAAACATAGAAAAATCTATATGATCTTGGGTTTTGTGATGAGATTGTAGATACAGTACCAAAAGCAAAAGTCATGAGAGAAAAATTTGTGAGCTCGACTCTATTAAAATTAAAAAGTCTGCTCTACAAAAAAAAAAAAAAAAAAAAAAAAAAAAACTATTAAGAAAATGAAAAGACAAGCCAAAGACTGGAAGAAGGCAAAACACAAATCTGATAAAAGACTTGTATCCACATGTCAATTCAACAGTAAGAAATAATTTAATCTAAAGATGAGCAAAAGATCTGAATAGATAACCTTACTAAAATATAAAGATGGAAAAAATGCACAAATAAAAAGATATGCAGCATCATATAGCAACAGAGAATTGTACATTAACACAACAAGATACTACCACACACCAATTTGAATGGCCAAAAATTAGCAATAGCATTATTAGAGAGGATGTGGAACAATAAGAACTCACTCGTTGCTTGTAAGAATATAAAATGGCACAGCTATTTTGGAAGACATTTTGGCACTTTCTTAGAAAGCTAAACATAGTTTTACCATACAATTCAGAATCATGTGCCTAGGTATTTACTCAACTGATTTGAAAACTATGTCTACATAAAAACCTGCAGAGAAATCTTCACAGCAGCTTAATTCATAATTGGCAAAAACTGGAAACAAACAAGATGTCCTTCAATAGGTGAATGAATAAACAAATAGTGGTGCATTTGTACAATGGAACACTCTTCAGTAATAAAAAAAAGAATGAACTGTGTAAAAAAGCATGGATGAGTGTTTTAAATGCATATTGTAAGAGAAGCTAGTTGAAAAGCCTACATATTATAAAATCCAAATTACATGACATTAGAGTAAAGACAAAGCCATAGAGATAGTAAATGGATCAGTGGTTATTTTTTTCTTTATTCTTTTTTTTTAAAGAAGTGAAACTATTTTATATGATATTGTAATAACGGTGAATATATGACACTCTACATTTATCAAAACCCATAGTACTTCATGTCTCAAAAAGTGCAAACTTTAAAAAATCCTTTAGGAAGTCAGGGGAATACCAGGGCAGAATGTAGAATGTCACAAAATAATCTAACTATATTACAAATGTATAAAACAAAACCACTAAAGTGAACGGTGGTAGGGAGAAAAAGTACTGATAATAGACTTTGAAAATGGAGCCTGTACAACTAAAGGCAAAGTGAACTGTATGTAAGCACTGTACTCCAGTTGACAAAGTTGTTTTTCATGGGGTTACAGGTTAACAATTTGGAAACCACTATATATGTTTACTATAACTGAAAAATCAAGTAAATAGGTAGGGAATGGTGAGAGTCAGGTTTCTCACTTTTGGAAAAGGAGGTTACAGATAAGCAAAGGGAGAAGGCTAGAATAAGCCATAGGTAAATAATTAGAACTGGAGACATCCAACTCTATTTAGTTTAATATAGATACTGATGATTACATATAAAGATATTTACATATGTGTGTATATGCAAGGGTTAAAATACACCCATAAATTTCCTTGCTCTGTCAGCTGTGAGAGCCTAGAAGCAGTGAAGTCCTGGGGGTAATAAGTATGCCTCATGTGCAGACCTTTATTTCTAATGCCATTTTCCATTGAAAAGAATCAGAGCTTATTGAAGAAATGGCTATTTCTGGAACTGGGGCAACATTTATACAAGATAATCCTGGAGCATCTTGTAATGCAAAAGGAGTAAGAAAATGCTCAAAAATACAAAATAAATCCACAGTAATGGAGATCTGTTAAAGGGACACAGGAACCAACTCAAAGAGCTCCCAATAGCCAAAGACAGATCACTTTTAGCAATAAAAGTAGTATTGGATTATGACCCCAAGTTAAAATATCTGCGAGTAAATATGGCTATAAATAAATGATTGACTATATAAATAAATGGGAGAAAATGGACAAATCTGTGCACAAGAATTCCAGATTATGTAGCTATTCTGCCCTCAAGGAAGTGGAATGTACCTTTCCAGCCCTTGTGTGTTTGCCCCGGGAGAATAGTTTGTGAAGGGAGAAAAGGAATAACTTTAGAGTGCAGAAATCTTAAAAACATTACCACAGCCAGATGATCAAGATTAAAATCAACAGTAATAAGTCATATTGATAGTATGTCCCCTCGATATGATGAGAATGGCACTTTACCTCTATGATCTTCTTCCCCCAAAAAACATACCTCCAGTCTAATCATGAGAAAGACATTTGACAAAGACATCAGACAGAATTAGTTGAGGGACAGTTTTCAAAATTCCTGACCATTACTCTTCAAAACTATTAAGGCCATCAGAAATAAGGGAAATCTGATAAACTGTAACAGCCAGCAGGAGCCTTAGGAGACAGGATGAGTCAATGTTAAATGTCATATCCTGGATTGGATCCTCGAACAAAGAAAGGTATTAGGTTAAAAACTAAAGAAATCTGAATAATGTATGGATTTCAGCTAATAACGTATCAGTGATAATTCAGTAATTGTGACAAATCTGCCATACAAATGGAGGTTGTTAATAATAGTGGAAACTGGATGTGGGGTATGTGGAAACTCTGTACTGTCTTCACACATTTTTTTGTAGATTTAAAGCTATTCTAAAATACATAATTTATTCAAAACAAACAAACAAACAAACAAAAACCAGCAAAATACTTGATGAAGATCAGGGTCTGGGACCCAGAAGGAAAGGAAAGGTTTTTTTTTCTGTGTGAAAAGGTTTGGACAAAGTTGGGTTTGGTGTTTGAAGGGATGTTTGGGAAGGAAGAGAATGTTATCATTTAATTGGTTGTGTTTACAACTTAGACTCTGTCAGGTTTTGAAAAGAGTGAGTTTGACATGAGACACTTGAGCCTTTGATGTGATTGTTGGTCCCTGGAGGGTAGGTGGAATGGACCCTCTGATGCTCTATGGAGCATCTATGTCTGTCTCATTTGACTGAGGGATAATATCAGTCACATATGTTAGTGATGGTGTTGACTCCAAGGAAAACATCTCCAAAACAATTCTTCCTCCCTCCAGTTTTTCTAGATATTTTACTTTTTGCCTGGTTGTATTGAAAGATAAAGGACTACATCCTTTTTTTCCCTTAATTGGGGAGTGGAGAGTAGTCATCAATAGGATCAAACCCTCTTCAACATGTTTGATTTTAGTCTTCTGCTTTTTATTCCCCCTCCCCTGCATTTATCGAGAATAAAACGAGGACCTAATGACTTTTTTGAGCAAGTTTTTTGAAAGAAACCGAGCTAACCAAGATTTTGCCTACTGTAACTAGATGCAGTGAAATATGAAGGAAATGATCTGCTGACATGTCTTACACTGTCCAAGGTGCGACAGGCACTGCTCTGACAAAGCTGATGCATCATGGGATTGTTGGCTTTATGTCTATTGAGAGAATAGTTGATGCTTCCTTGTGAGCCTAGAGGAATCCACATCAACAAAATGTTTCTCTTTCTCTGTGGATATTGTGCTGCAGTTTCTCTATACTCTTGCTTTTTCCTGATTTTTTTTTTTCCAGTGGCAGCAAGTACAAGAGGGTTGCTACATAGATGTGTAGGCTTGCTAAGACCTGGGTATATGAGGGAAGCAACAGCAACTAGGAAACAATGGAAAGCTATTTCTGAAGGATAGAATACACCAGTTTCTTTTTGGAGTGAGATATAGAATGAACAAATAAATACAAATTAAAATGTAAAGGATATGACGATGTCAAAATGAAATAATGTGATACTTTGTAAGCTGTGAAGAGCTATGGAAATAGAAATTAACATCAATAAATGCTGAAGAAATGCTTAGGAGCATTTCAGCTTGTTGGTATGAGAACAAATCACAAATCTATCGAATTTTAATTTTCATTATTACGAAGAGGCTTTGTACTTACTGAACTGTTTTACCAACAACCTAAACTCTGCTCCTCTGTTCCATTAAAGCCACCAGGATGGTTCTGACTTTAGAGGAGATTTGGATCCCAGCTTCTTAGCTATATGTCCTTTAGGATTCCCTTTACCTTTTTGTCCCCATATTTAAGTAAGGTAATGAGCTGTAATCTCTAGAGTCATTATAGAGAACAATAATACTTACAGAACTCTTCATTTTGTGACTTCACATAGATGCTTGGTAAGGAATATCATCAATGTAGCTATTTAATTCATGACAGCATAAAGAGACTATTTCTTCATAAATCATATTGTAAAATAGAAAAAAATTTAAAAATGATCAAATAAAAGATGTTTAGTTTGTTGAAAATATGAAGAGTATTTAAAATTTTATAAATGCAATATATATTAAGTAACATCTTTTTCTGTTTAATCTTACAATATAGTAACACAACAAGAGTGTGAAAATTATGCTTGGTCCACCTGGATGCAGATTTTAATTCTACAATTTAAATTTGGTCTTTTCCTTAGGTTCGGAAAATAAATGTTCATTAATTTTTTGGACAGTGCATCAACACTGAGTCAGGTATAAAGACCTATCTACATTCTTGTATATAACATGTGCCCTGTTTCTCTGACAGAATTAGAAACTAAGATATATATCATTCTGAATGCCTAAAACAAAAGAGTTAAAATCATAAAAAATGAAGCTGTTAGAAACTGTACTTCACAATATTTCTTTCAGAATAAAAAAAAAAATCTTCTTTGGCAGATCCAGCCTCTGCTTGACTTTGTTTCAGTGAAAGTTCCTTCATCTTACATTTCTTTCAAGGTCTGGGATTGGGATGAGGGTGAGATGTGGCACAGCAGGTGGCCCTTAATTCTGACAAATCCAAAACATCCTGTCTTGTTTTAATGATTCTGTTGCAGGTGTGAAAAGTTTTCCCTTTCTCCTTTTTTATAACTTCAGCATAAGCACGAGTCGGTTATTTTTGTTGCAGCAGCATGGTAGATTTTTCTACTTTTTATTTAAAAGTAGACTCACTCCCATCCCCCCACCCCCATCTTCCTAATTAAAAATCACTTGAATGTCATCTTGTGAATTTTCTATTGAAGGGCTTGTGTGTTTCTTTGACAAGTCTTTGTAGATTGTATTTACTGCCTCAGTGGCATTGCCCACCATTCTGTCGGGATTGCTTTTTCCCAGTCCATTTAGTTAACTATTGTGACATTTTCATTGGCCTTTTCTGTGTGATAGAGTCTTCATGGAAGATTAGACTAAAGGTTGGGGCCTATTTCTCAAAGAATTTAGAATTTCAGGTAGAGAGATTTACTGGAGGGTAAATAGTAGATGTTTTCTTTCATGCAACAAGGAAACAAAGGGAACTAGTGTACAGTGACTAAGATTCGGGGAAGAGATGAAGGATGGCTTGAGTTTTCTTTAGTGTTCTAGACCCTGGTTATAGCTTGGCCCCAGGCTTTCCTGTTTCCCTACTCTAGGGTTTTTTAAACCTAAAGAAACCTATTGTCTGTTTCTTATAACCTAAAGAAACCTGTACTACAACCTTATCTCTGAGGTTCTACAGCTATGTATTTTAATCTTATTCATCTTTCTCTGTTGGCAGAAAGGTCCTGTTCTTTAAAAAATGGCATATCTTCTAAAAAAATCTCATTAATTTACTTCAGCATATTCTAACAAACATAAGGTCACAGAACAAGTTGAATTTCCATTTTAATGGTTTAATTTCATTTTATTAAGCAGACAGTTGGAAACACAAGGAAATCATTAACAATATTGTGAGGTCACATGGGACAAATATTTCAGAATGGTTTGGTTTTACAGAAATCTGCACACCTGTATGAAATGAGGATGAGCCTTTCAAATCTCTTTCTTGCCATCTTTTGACTGTATGATCCTGAGTGGGTTGTGTGACTTTCCTGCACTTTGGTTTCCTCTTCTGCATGCAAGAGAATAATGACACATACCACAGAATTGTGATGATGACGTACTGAGTTTGAAAAGCTCCTAGTGGAATTCTACTACACAGCAGGTGGCAATAAATGCTAGTTCTTTTCTCCCTTGTCTTTCTACCCATGAAGAGCTAATTCTGAGGAAACTTTCATCTCTGCTATATTTTTGGACACCTACTATGTGTTAAGAATCATATGGTATAATTAGATTAGGGCTGCCCCAGAGTTTCCTGAAGTGTATTTCATGGGCCTCCAGATATACAATGATAATTAGGGTTTTATAATGAGAACAAAAGATAAGTGGTTTCAAGCCCAAATACTTTGGAAGAATGCTAGGTGTGGTATCTTTTTTTTTTTTTTTTCCATCCAGAACTCAGAACCTGTAATGTGCTCCTGTGTCATGGTTAATATCTAGGAAGATTAATTTAATATTTGAAATTTTCCTACCTTATTTGATCTGTGAAGGTCTTTCTTCAATGTACATCTTGTAGGGCCAGCATGTTGAAGAATAGATCTTTTTGGTGTAAAAAAGCTTAAATAGTGAATAAAATGTTATTTAAAATTCAGGGTTGATAAAGTACATTCCACTTGGTATTTTTGTGCTTCCTTACACTAGTGATGGTTTTCACTTGCTGTCTCATTTGGGAAGTTATCAAGTCTTAAATGAAAAGATGGACTTCGACCCAGGTGGGGTACACTGAAGACTCAGGTGAGAATCAGGACTTTCAGTTCTATCTCCAGCACTAATTAGCCCTGTGTCCTTCCTCAATTCTCTTAAATTTTTCCTTAGAAGAAATTTCTTTTTTCAGTGTTCTATAAAATAGGTAATTGGGGGCACTTCATGTTAAATTTAAGTCTGGTGCTGCAAGGCTACAAATTGGTATCAATTCTAAGTCTCCATTTCCATAGCTAGGACTTTGTGTATTGAATTACACTATTAACTTTCCTTTGTGATTTTTATCCTGAGTAATGTACCAGCAACTAAAAATGCTTGGGGACTTTAATTGCGTATCTCCTCTGTGATTCACTGCTCTGACCCAGCCCAACCTATACCAAAATGTGACTGTGACAAAGTAAAGGAAATTACAGTGTTTTTATGGGAATCCTTTTTAGGAAAAACAAAACAAAACAAACAAACAAACAAAAAACCATGATACAAAACTATCTGAACCTGAGAGATGAGAGTGTCACTTGGTTTGTCCTAATTATATTTCAACTGACATTGTTGAACTCGTAGTATAACCTGGAAAGTGATTAAAAATCACTAATCTCAAAGAGCAAAACAAGGATGTTAACGCTGATACTTTCAATAGACACTTTCCTCCATGATGTGTTACAAGATGGAATTTTTCTATTTTCCAGCCCCTGTCAGACTGTTTTGTTTTGACATACTGCTTTGTGAAGGGACTACATCTGGAAGCATAACTTGTACTTGAGGTTTTACTTTATTTTATTTTATTTTATTTTTAATTTGAAACTACAGTATTAAGAAGAAACTGATTATAAGGAATTCCTTGTAGTTATCATTTCTGGTATGCATTCAGTTTTGTCTCAGCCAGTTGTATTAGTACATTTTTCTGGCATTTTCATTTTTTTCTGCATTAAGTAACTAACTGGTGTCAAATTCTAGGTCAAATTTTCCTAGCTCTTTGTTTTGATTTGTTTTGGCCCTGGCTTATTGCTTTACTTTCCTAACCCCTGTCTTCCTTCCCTCCTGTCATTTAATGGCAAATATTTAGTTTTCTGTATAGCATTTCTAGTTCCTGGGAGGCACATAATTTGTGATATTGTACATAAGTTCACAAATGTCCTTGAGAGCTGCTTGGGCACGTTCTCTCTCCTCTGATTTTTTCATCATTTTCTCCTTAGAAACATCCCATCTCTTCATGAGCATTTCATTCCACTTACTATTTTTTTTTCTCTTTCCTGTTTCCAGTGTTCTCCTTTGGATTTTCTGCCTTTCTCCTTGCCTCACCTCCGTTTTTTTTTTTTTCTATGACCTCTTTTGTCCAGTTAGAGGAATCAGAGAAATCATTCAGTAGCCAGGAGGGGTTCACATTGCCTAGGAACAGAATTTATGGCCCAGTATGGAATGTCACAACAGGGCTTCCAGTGATGCATTATTGATTCAGCTCTTTTCATTAAAGGAGCTTCCTCTGTATGCTAAATCCCTCCTCATCCTGTTAGCATTTACCCATATTCATCTTATAACATGGAAATCTGTTGAGGAAACTTGACTCTTCAGGTCTTTCCAAGTCCCTGGATGCTCCAGCCTCACCATGAGCTTCTTGTTTACTTGACTTACATATCCCTGCACCAACCCCCTCTACCTCCACCCCGTTTACTCCATCTCTACCTTGACTGTCTAGGGGATTGTCCATTTCCATATGACAGTTGCCAGATGTTTGTATATACATCATACAGCCTCAAAGCTTGAGGAATTATAATTTGAACACCTTGCACAAGGCTATTTTGATTGCCTTTATGAAATTTAGGCAAGTTTTGCTTGAGAGTGTTTATACATTCTTTACTTACTAATATATAACTGGTCCAGAAATATCCTCTCTTGAGCTTTATCTGGGTCATTGTTTATCTAGAGCTTCTCTGTCTAGTATAGTAGTTACTAGTCATATGTGGCTATTTCAATTGAAAGCTAAATTAATTGCTATTAAATAAAATTAAAAACTCATTTTTTTTTTCAGTCACACTGTTCCCATTTTACATGCTCAGTTAATACATGTGGCTAGTGGCTACCAGTTTGGACAGGGCAGATATATACCCTTTCTTTTATCATGGGAAGTTTTATTGGAATACACTTCTAATGACTGAGTCTTGATTTTGCTGGGTCGAACCAAGTAGTTAAAATTCATAATATCTACCAGCTTCTGCTAGCTGTAAGTGTGCTGCTGTTATTAGCTTTGAGTCCTAAATACTTTGACTTCCAAGATCTTGAAAATTTTGTTGGTGATGCTCTATTTTTTTCAGCTTTATTGAAACATAATTGACATATAACATTGTTTAAGTTCAAGGTACACAACCCTGATGATTTGATATATGCATATATAACAGAATGATTACCACAGTAGGGTTAGTTAACACCTCTATTACCTCACATAATTGCTTTTTTTAATAGTGAGATTGCTTAAGGTTTACTCTCTTAGCCACTGCCATGTATAAAACACAGTATTGGTAACTGGAAGTTTATACCCCTTGACAAACATCCCCCCATTTCCCTATCCCAAAATACCTGGCAACCATTATTCACTTTGTTTCTATGAGATCAGCTTTTTAGATACCATGTATAAATGATATCCTACAGTATCTGTCTTTCTCTCTGACATAGTTCCTTTAGTATAATGCCTTCGAGGCCCATACATATTGTCAGAAATGAAAAGTTTTCCTTCTTTCTCAGAGATGGTTGAATAATATTCCATTATATATCCCATATTATCTTTATATATTGATCCAAAGATGACACTTAGGTTTTTTCTATATCTTGGCCATTGTGAATGGTGCTGCATTGAACATGAGAGTACAGATCTCTCTTTAAGATCCTGATTTCATTTTGTAAGGATATTTACGCAGAATTAGAATTGCTGGATAATACTGTAGCTCTATTTTTTATTTCTTGGAGAATCTCCATACTGTTTTCCATAGTGGCTGTACAAATATACATTTCCACCAACAGTGCACCAGGGTTCCCTTTCTTCATATCCTCACCAACACCTTTTATTTTTGTCTTTTTGAGAACAGTCATTTTGACAGGTATAAAGTGATATCTCCTTGTGGTTTTGAGTTAAATTTCCTCGTTGATCAGTGTTGAACATCTTTTCATGTACTGTGTGTGTCTTCTTAGGCAAAATGTTTAAGTTCTCTGCCCATTTTTAATTAGATTTTGTTGTTATTGAGTTCTATAAATCCCTCTTATAGTTTGAATATTAACCTCTTACCTGATACATGTTTTGGGACATTTTTTTTCCTCATTCCATAAGTTGTCTTTTCATTTTGCTGATTGTTTTCTTTGCTGCATAGAGTTTTTCAGTTTGATGTAGTCCCACTTACTGATTTTTGCTTCCATTGCTTGTGTTTTTAAAGTCAGATTTAAAAAAATTATTGCCAAGATCAATGTCAAGGAACTTTTTCCCTATATCTATTTTCTAGAAGTTTTATAGTGTCAGGTCTTATGTTTAAGTCTTTAATCCATGTCAACTTTTGAGAGTTGTGTAAGATAATGGTCCAATTTCATTTTCTTGCATTTAGTTATACAGTTTTCCCAGTACCATTTGTTGAAGGCATTATCTTTTCCCCACTGAGTGTTCTTGGTTCCCTCGTCAAATATTAACTGACCGTATGAGAGGGTCTATTTCTAAGCTGTCTATTCTGCTGTGTTGGTATATATGTCTATTTTTATGCCAGAACCATATTGTTCTAATTACTATAGCTTTTTATAGAAATTAGAAAGTATGATGCCTCCAGCTTTGTTCTTCTTTCTCAGAATTGCTTTGTCTGTTTGATGTCTTTTTTTCATTCCATATGAATTTTGAAATGTTTAGGATTTTTTTTATTTCAGTTAAAAAAATACCATTTAAATTTTTATAAGGAATGCATTGATTCTATAAATAGCTTTGGGCAGTATTTTTTGGGTAGGCTATTTTAACAATATTAAATCTTCACATCCATGAACATAGATCTCTTTTCTTTACTTTTGTTTGTGTTTTGTTCAGTTTTTTAAAAATCAAAGTCTAATAGTTTTCAAGACATTTTTCATTTCCTTGGTTAAATTTATTCTCAAAAATTTTGCTTTCAATGCTATAGGTGATAGTTTTCTTCATTTCTTTTTCAGATGTTACATTGTTAGTGTGTAGAGACACAACTCTTTTTTTATATGCTGATTTTATACACTGCAACTTCACTGAATTTGTTGATTAATTCCAAAGTTTTTTGGTTGAGTCTTTTGATTTGTCTACATATAAGATCATATCTTCAATTTAAGAACTTTTACTTCTTCCTTTCAAATTTGAATGCTTTACTTCTTTGTCTTGCCTACTTGCTCTAGCTAAGACTTCTAGTACTATGTTGACCAAGAATACTAAGAGCGGGCACACTTGTCTTGTTCCTGATCTTAAAGGAAAAACTTTTAGTCTTTCATCATTAAGTATGATGTTAGCTGTTGGTTTGTCATATATGGCCTTTATTTTGTTGAGGTATGTCCCTTTCATACCCTTTGTTGAGGATTTAGATCATGAAAAAACATTGTATTTTGTCCATTACTTTTTCTGTATCTCTTGAGGTGATCATATAGTTTTTATCTTTCATTTTATTAAAGTGATGTATATCACTTATTGATTTGCCTATGTTGAAACATCCTTGCATCCCAGGGATAAATCCCATTTAGTTATGGTGCATTATCCTTTTAAGGTGTTGCTCAGTTTGATGTGCTGTAAATTTGTTGAGGATGTTTGCATCTGTATTCATTAGGGATATTGGTCTGTAGTTTTCTTTTCTTGTAGTGTCCTTATCTGGCTTTGGTATCAGGGTAATGCTGGCCTCATAAAGGGAGTTTGGAAGTGTCCCCTCCTTTTCAGTTTTTTGGAAGAACTTGAGAAAGACTGGTGTTAATTATTCTTTAAATGTTTCATAGAATTCATCAGTGAAGCCGTATGATCCTGGGCTTTTCTGTGTTACAAGGTTTTTCATTATTCATTCTCCTTACTCGTTGCTGTGTTCAGATTTTCTATCTCTTTGTGATTTAGTCTTGGTAGGTTTTATCTAAGAATTTATCCATTTCTTCTAAGTTATCTACTTTAATAGCATATAATTGTTCACAATAGTCTATTATGATCCTATATATTTCTGTTTTATCAGTTGTAATGTCTCCTCTTTCTGATTTTATTAAGGTCTTCTCTCTTTTTTTTTACAGTTAGTCACACTGAAGGTTTGTCAATTTTATTTATCTTTTTGAAAACCAGTTCAGTTCTTAGTTTCATTGATTTTTTCTATTGTTTTTCTGGTCTCTTTTTTGTTTATTTCTGCCCTAAACTTTGTTATTTTTATCCTTCTGCTAACTTTAGAGTTATTTTTTTTTTTTATATTTCCACAAGGTGTAAAGTGAGGTTGTTTATTTGAGACCTTTCTATTTTCTTAATATCTGCATTTATCTCTATAAACCTACTAAAAATGCTTTTGCAGCATCACACGGGTTTTAGTGTATTGTTTTTTCATTTTCACTTGTTTTGAGATATTTATTTCTCTTCTGATTTTTTTTTAATCTGTTGATTGTTCAGGAGGATGTGTTTAGTTTCCACATGCTTGTAGATTTTACATTTCTTCTGTTTTCTAATTTTATAGCATTTTGATGGGAAAAGATACTTTACATGATTTCAATCTTCTTAACTTTTCTAAAAATTCTTTTGTACTAATGCTATCTTATTGTTTTCTAGCTGTTTTGTAATTCCGTGTTCCTTCCTTCCTCTCTTTCTGTCTGCCTTTTTGAACTGATGATTTTCCTTAGTAATATACTTTGATTCCCTTCTCTTTATCTTTTGTGTATTTATGGTAGGTTTCTGCTCTGTGGTTACCATTAGGCTTACATAAAACTTCTTGTAGATGTAATAGTTTATTTTATTGCTGATAAAAGTTTAACTTTGATCATATACAAAACTCCCTCCTTTTAATCCCCAACTTTTATGTTTCTGATATCCTCATTTACTTCTTTTTATATTATGTATTCATTAACATATTATTGTAGCTATAGTTATTTTTAATGATTTTGCCTTTTAATTTCTAACTAAAGTAGTTAACGCAGAACTATAAAACAGTATTGAACTATTCTGATTTTTGACTGTATATTTACTTTTATCACTGTGTAATATATTTTTATGTTATAAATTAGCATCCTTTTGCTTTAGCTTAAAGAGCTCCTTTTGGTGTTTCGTGCCTTAATTTTTTAAAAGGGTGGAGATTTTCACCTGTTTCACCTCCGTAAAACTGTGCATTCCTCATATTTATTGTTCTACATAAAATATATAAAATAAACTACTAAATTTTTGTCTCTTTCTTCCAAAGTATACTGTATAATTTGGCTGATGTTGCTATTTAGAACTTCCAAAGAACCATTATATCGAGTAAAAATAATTTAATCTTTTTGTTTGATTTAATCTTTTTCTCCTCTTGCCCCATCTTCCTATTTCTAAGGTATTATGGCTAGGAAGAGCTAACATATGTAATTATGCCATTATCTCAGACCCTGTGATACCTCGTAACACAGACTTAGAAACAGGTAGGTGATTATTTCCAGGCAAATAGCAGGAGGCTCACCCTACTCAAAATTCCCTGTTCTTCTCTATAGGCACTCAGGTAACATTGGCTTCAAGTTTAATATAGCAAAATGTCTAGCTTAGCTTGGTCTGGTTTTAGTGTGTAGACATTCAGTGTACTGTGCCCTGCTTATCTAGATGCTAAAGCTTCATGTTAACAAATAGCTAGCTCTTTGGGGAAAGTTGGGGATTTTTCTAACATGTGGCATTAACACTGCTGGAGTCTGTGAATAGATTAATATAGTGTCATTGTTACAGAAGATAAGATTTGAAAGCATATTTGTGGAGCAACTAACAATGGATGTTAGGACAATTGCTCAGGGTTTTATGGTTGTTTAATCATTATCCATCTTCATTCTCTCATTGAGTCAGTCAACCTATTTTTCTTAAAGTTTACTACATGCCTGCCATTGTGTTTTCTGCTGGGGTGATTCAAAGGCGAACGGGAAGCAATGGCAGTGAAGGGAAGTGAGTATCATGATGGGGCAGAAAAGTGCAGGGTTTACTCCACAGGTGTGCGGCCCGTGCATTCTTACAAGAGACCTCAACATGGCTTAACACCCTGCTGTCACTCTCCTGAGGTTCTTAATGATTTTGAAAAGAAGACCTGCACTTTTATTATATGCCGGGCCCTGCAAATTATATAGCCGGTTCTGGAACAGTGTTATTACAGTGGGAAATAGGAAGATTACTTAATCTAGGTGTGGAGGATTTGGGAAGGCATCCCAGAGGAATTGACATCTACATTAAGATATGAAGGAATAATTGGTCAAACAAAGGAGAGTGGCAGAGATAACCTCCTTGCAAGCTGTAGGTGAGCAAGGCAGAGCAATAATTCGAAAGGTGAATGTCATCAAACCATTATGTCTCCATTTTCATCTTAGAAATTTATCTTTCTTGTAGATCTAACCTTAGGAGCCATCACTTTTTACCTTTTGATTTCTCTTCATGTGAATATCTTTCTTTAGACTGGGATCCATAAGACTGATCAGGCTGTAACATCTGACTTTCTTCTTAGGCAGAGGTTGCAACCGAAATGTTGACAAGGACCTGTTGGGTGATCCAAATTAATTAAGCATAGGCCTGAGGTCTGTGACAAACAGAAGAGACTCTTCTTTCAAGGGTTCAGAGCATTCTTGTTTCTCCTTAGCTCTAGTAAACAGTGACAAAAATTTTTAATATTTACAATGAGAGCAGGAAGTCTGGGTATTGATGTGGAAATTTCTCATTTTATATTAACAACTAATATAAAACATTTACACATATTGCTGGCCAAACAAAACATTTCTGTTGGCCACATGTAACCCTTGCTGCTAGTGTGAACTCTGAAATCCTCCTTTTTTCAAGAGGAACTAGAATATTCTTTTCACTTCTTTACAGATTTAGGTTTCTTCTACAGAGGTCTGATTTTATTTTTTCTATTTTCAAAAGATAATTTTTACTTCAGCCTTTTACATAGGTTTTACATTACATTTAGCATCAGCCTGTTACATAGATTAATGATTAAAAGTGTTGACCTTGGTGGTTCTCACACCACAAAGAAAAATCAAAATTTTTCCTACAACTAGGTTAAATAACCTACATGTAGCAACTAAAACCATAAAATTCTCAGGGGAAAATGCAGGGTAACCCTTCATAAGTTTGGATTTGGCAATGTATTCTTAAATATGATACTATAAAAGCATAGGCATAAAAAGCAAAAGATAAATTGGACTTCAATAAAAAATAAAAACAAACAAACAGAAACTTTTGTCCTACAAAAGACACCATCAAGAAAGCAAAACACATCCTGAGAAAAAGTTCTTGCAAATTACATATCTGATAAGGGTCTTGTATCCAGAATATATACAACTCAAAAATAAGACAAACAACCCAAATGGGTAAAGAAATTAATACTCAGGTTCTCCAAAGAAGATAAACAAATTGCCAACAAATACATGTAAATATGTTTACCGTCATTAAGCATTAGAGAAATACAAATCAAAACCACAGTGAGATAGCACTTTATAACCACTAAGATGGTTATAATCAAAAAACAGATAATGACACATGGCTGGTAGAAATATAAAATGGTGTAACCACTATGGAAAACAGTTTGGTAGTTTCTGAGAAAGTTGGAATTACCATGTGAATCTGCAGTTCTGCTCCTAGGTATATATATATATATACCCAAAAGAATTGAAAAGGGATGCTTAAAGAAATACTCGCACATACTTGTTTACAGCAGCACTATTTACAATAACCAAAACATGAAAATAACCCAGATATCTATCAATGGATGAGTAGATAAACTGTTTGCGGCATGGATAATAATAATGGAAATATTATTTAATCATAAAGAAAAATTGAAGTACTGGTACGTATTATAATGTAGATGAACCTCAAAAAAATCATGCTAAATGACAAGCCAGACACAAAAGGTCATATATTATATGATTTCATTTATATAAAACAGCCAAAATAGGTAAATCTATAGAGGCAGAAAACAGTGATAGTTGCTAGTGGCTGAGGAAAACAGAAAATAGGGAATAATTGCTTAATGGATGGTGGTTTTATTTTGGGGTGATGAAAGCATTTTGGGATTAGTACAAGTAACAATTGCACAATATTATGAATTCCTAAATGCCACTTTATTTTTCACTTTAAAACAGTTAATTTTATGTTATATGGATATAGCTACAATTTTTGAAAAAAGTATAAACCTTAAAATCAAATAAAGTTGTAATAATGTACCAACTTGGCTCCTCATTAGTTATGTGATTTTGGTCAAATAATATTTTCTCTCTGAGCTACAGTTTTGTAGTGTGAGGATAATAATAATATGGAATTTTCTAGGTTGAAGCTGATTTCAGTGTGGAAATTCTTGAAAAGCAGTTGGTCCAATGTCTTGCTCATAGTGAGTCTTCAAAAACTTTGTTTGCTATCATCATGATTTATAATAATGGCTGTTTTATATTATATCATGATCAATAAGAGCAAAGAAAACAATGTTGGGGGAACCTTAGACATGGTATACGCATAAAAAAGGGAGGGAAAATATATTTGTTGCCAATGTAATATTGTAATAATTAAGTGAAGCAAGCAGAATATGTGGTGGAATTTTTTGTATTCGTTCTACTGAAATGTTTGTTAGATATACAGGAAATCATCACATTTAACCAGATTTTCCCTTCTTATTAATTGTAGGATAAAAACTTTCATCCTGAAACAGCCTAGAGAGCCTATTTGGTAGAGCCTCTCCCTAGCCTTCCCCTCCCATCTTACACCATCCTTGTCTTGGGGTCAAGCAACTGGCCCCTTTTTCCCACCCCAGAGTTTATGTAGCTGCTCTTCTTTGTTTTGCACCATTTTTCTGCCCCCACCCCACTTCCTTTTCCTCAATTCTTCTGTGAGACATGTACCTTCTAGGCCTGTTTAATGCTTAGTCCTCACCTCACATTTTTACTTCCTTAAAGGGCCTCTCCTGATTCCCCAAACTCTGTTTGATTTTCCTGTTTTGTGATTACGTATGTGGTTATTTGAATCCTATCTGTCTCCTGTACCAGCCTGGACTTTCCGTAAAAACTGAGATTGTTCACAATGATGTTCCCAGTGCTGGTTCACTCTCCAGTACGTGGCAGGCATTTAATAAGTACAGAATGAAGGGAAGAAAGAAAAAGTTAATGTGAAATAAAAATATGACTCCAAGAATGAGATGTTGTGACCTAAAAAGTCACCAAATATGAGGTCCCAACAAAATGTTGTAGTGGCAGTTTTACTCTGGAATTTTACATTTGCTTTGGAAAATGAAGTGGAAACCATTAAAATGTTCAACATCCAATTAACATCTACAATTAGTCATCTTTAAAGTCTTTCTATTTGGGGAGAGATTTGCGTTATGATTAGTAGAGGTAATGACTGCACAAGAAAGAGTCACTAGATATCTGGGTATAACTGGGGAACCATATCATATGGCCAAATAAAACATTACCCAAAGGGTTCCAAGTGTACACAATCCTTCCTCTCACATGTAATTGTCTGAGTTTTTCTGTAGAAGAGGAAGAAACATTTTATTTGCTGTGAAATGTCACAGTAGAACCAACAACATAAAGTTTTGCAATAGCAGAATTATTTTAAAAACAAAATTGCATCTCATAGAAATACTGCCCTGTATTAGGAGAAACATTAGGAGAAAAGTACAGTAGTAAATTAAAATTAAAAAATACAAAAGTTTTAATTTCCTATGGCAATAGAAAATAAAGAGTCTTTGAAAAGTGTTTAATTTACCTGCTCTCCTGGTGTCCGCTGGGGGTATGCAGTTAGGTGTTTTCTTTGTAACTAACTCTTTGGTTCTCCCCAAGAAATTTGCTCCTTGTTTTTGATTGTCTAACTACCTTTAGAAACTGGAGACTTGTCTTCTTAGGAGAGTTACACAATTGTTTGGCATAGTGTTCCTGTTTGTGGGAGAAAAATGGATAATTAAATAGGCTTACCCATTAAAATATGATATGTAGATTATCTATTCATAAACATCTGCCAAAAACTAAGTACTGTGTGGAAATAGTCATTTGTTGTGAGTCAGCTAGATATGGGAGAATGTTAGTTTTTGTCCAGTGTTTGATTTTGCTGGGATTTCAGCAAAAAGGACAAATCTGTTTTGATTATTTTCATTTTTAAAAGCTGCGAATTTGAGAGATAATTCTTAAGTCAATAAAGATCTGTGTTTTTTAAAAAAATATCTATTAATTGAATAATTACCTGAATCTTAAATCAATTAGGCTAACTGTTGAATTATACTGGTGAGGAACATGGCCTTTTTGGTAAGACATCTCATAAAGATCACTCCACATTTGCACTTCATGTGAAATAGATTATCAATTGCAAGAGATAAAAACACATATCAAAGTAACTGAAGCAAATGAGAGAAGTTATTAGTTCAAATAGCTTCATTCTCGGTTTTATTTAGGGACTCAGATGTTGTCAGGTATTTCTGGCCATCTCTCAACTCTTCTTTCTTTTGTGATACTTGTAGTCTCTAAAAGGTTTTTCTTGAATGATAAGGAAGATGATCACCTTTCTACATGCCTACCTGTCACCATGTCTACAAACAACTATTAATCCCAAAGAAAAATCAGATAGGCTGGGTAATCAGAAGCAGTGGACATCTATTCCATATAGCCGTATACTCTCCTATATGTGCACTACTGCATTCTTTTTTGACAGTTGAAGCAAATTTACAAATTAGTGCTGTAGATTATCCCTGTTTGTGTTTTTATCCTTTATTCTCTCTCCTGAGAATTGCTTTCCGCCCCCGCTTTTTGCATTCTTAAGTAGAACTTGGGTGGCCATGTGGACCAAGTTCTTCTGACAGCTTAGATATATCTGCTGAATGTCACCAGGAAGCCTGGTTTCTCTTCCCTAGAGGACGGCTTTTGTCTCCTGAAGATGTTTAAAAATCACCACTGTCATTGACCTTTTATTGACCTGAGACATTACTTCCCTAAATGTACTGGGGATCATCCTAGCCTTTGATTGAAGAACGTGGATAGTGATGTTTTTTAGGGACTTAATTTTTTTCTGTGTCTCTATGAAGTTGCTAAAATCTTGCTTCGGCTTATAGTTTGTCAGTTTAAAAGAGTGATTACAATAAAAAAAATTTAAGGTTTTATTTTTACACTTTGCTTCCCCACCCATTGAAACAAAGAACACAGTATGTCAGATTTATAAAAGAGCAACGTATTTTTGCAGCTATTACCTATTTTCCTTTCCCTACAAGTTATACATATTTATTTCTACATTATTTGTGGGAGCCAAAATAATCTCACTGTTTTCAAGGGTATTACAGTACCCAAAAAGATTATTGAGATTCTTTACATATTCGTTTTGTTTCATTTGAATTCCTGTTTGTCTTTTGATTTAGTTTTGTAAAGTGGAAAGAATGGGAGCAAGGACAGTTGCATGTTTTTTCATGATTCTGGTCCACATCATTTTGGGCAATCTTTCCATTAGCTAAGGAAATGTGCTGACCCAAAGCATTTTTCTTATTTGGCTGAAGGGAACCCAGTGACAATGTAGGTCATCCATGCACTTTTACCTTGTGTTCAAAGAACCCTCCAGCTGTGTTTTAAGTGCTCCTGTAGGGGCTTGAAGCTGGGCAGTGAATAACATCACACATCCTGATGTGTCAAGTCAGTGTTTAAGGTTTGATGTCTGCTGGGGTTTGCAGCTCTTTCACCCAAGAGCTTTAAACAGGATTCACCAGAGCAGAAGAGAAAAGGAAGCATCTGCAGAGGCTTGACTGCTGTGGCAGACAGAGTATCAATCGTTACAGAAATAACCTTCAACCTTTTAGCTTCGCTGTATGGTGCCATTGACAAGTCACAGGATATATACTGTCACTCAACATAAAAAAGCTGACATTGATGAAATGCAGGATAATGTTCCCATTCTTACCTTTCAAAAACAAGACTTTTTATCTTGTCTTCCTTGAAAGTGAAGTCAATAATCTCAACCAATAAATTAGTAGATTTTCCTTCCTCCTCCCTTGATGCCTTCACTCCCAGCTGGGATGACTTCTGGCAAGAAGGCAGTGGACACCTGCTACTCCAAGATCATCTGCAGAGGGGCTTCTTCTTTGAGTCCTGGGAGATATGCCCAAGAGTGGTCCTTCATCTTAGAGTTGGCAAGCATAGGTCATTAGCTTGATGGTTGGTATTGGCAGGGATCCATTGACAAGAGCCCTGCATAATCATCAGAGTGCTCATGAAAACTGTTAATAGACAACATACTTGAAAATGAAGGGTAAAATCTGCTCCATGTGTTAGATTAATCATTTCAGCCTAACAGTCATAGAGAAGTGGTGGGAGATACCTCTCTGGAGGGATGAAAACTGTCAGTCTTTTGTCTCCTTTATTCTTTCAAATGTTTATTGCTAGGCCCCACCTGAATGCCAGTGAGTACCGACTAGGAATTTTTAGAGCCTCTCTGACCATGATTTCTCACCAAAATGAGAAATAAATTTCTAGTTAACAGTAGCGGCTTGATTATCTCAGGAAGATTTGATACCAGTTTAAATTTCTATAAATGTTACTAGCTGAGCAGTTCTCCATTTTTACAGTGGAATAGGAGAAAAACAGATTTTTGATGAAATTCGTAAAGATTGCACAATTCATTCAGAAATAACATTGTTACTAATGAATCAGTTACTCACTGTCCTTCACAATTGTTGTAATGTCCAAACCCTGTGAATCCTGTACTGTAATTAAATAGATTTATACTCGTTGTATTTCCAGTGTGCTATTACTAAATCTCATCTTTTAATGATGAATCTAAATCACAAAATACAAATATATATGTACATATCTATGACAATATATGACAATATATTGTACATACATGACAATATATGTTTGTGTAAACACAACAACACATACACACTGATCCGAGAATGCCTACCAGGATACCAAAAGAGATATGTCTCTAATATCTATGGCTTATTCTCTCATTCAACAAATATTAATTGAGCATATACTGATATTGTTTGAGGGGGTGATAATACATACAGGGGATACATACAGGGTTTATAATAAGAGAGATGGTCACAAAGCACTTGAATGTATATGCTAGTACATATTGATAAGTGTAATAAAACAAAGCAGTTTATAGGAAAAGAGAGTGATGGAGGCAGAGTTTGTTTTGAAAGCGGAAAAGGTAGCATTTGAGCAGAAATCTGATAGATGCGAAAGCGCCACTTCGCAATAACTGGGGTGAGAGGGGAGCTTCCCAGACAGAACTAATTCTGCAAAAAAGCATGGGGTGTGTTTGACATATTTGAGGAACGGTGAGTGGCCTCAAAGGAGCATTGACAGAGTGCCTGGGCTCTTTGCCTTACTGACAAAGTTAACTTACCCTCTCATGGGACACAGGTGCAATAGTTTCTATAGGTCCTTCCTTTCTTTCCTTCCCTTCCTCTGCTTCTCACCCCTTTGAAAGATCTCTGTCGTTAATTTAAATTGACAAGATATTGCCTTAAGCCCCTCAAATAAAATGGAAATCTAGTTAGGCAAAGAGAAAACAAAATGTTTTGTTTGTTTTGTTTTATTTTTAGGTGAAAACCCAGGACATGAAGGTGACACAGTTTTTTTCTGTGTGCAATTCTTGGGCATTTTGAAAGATTATAATGTGATGATCAGATTCTGGAGGTTGATCGCTTGGGTTCAGCTTTGCTGTTTCAGCAAAGTTCCTAGAAACCTGGAGACTTAATTTCATCTTTACATTGGGGCTAATAGTAGTGCCTTTTACTCAGGGTGACTGTGGATTAAATGAGATAGGCCATGGGCAGTGCTTAGTACAGTGCTTCACATGTAGTACACACTAAGCACACATTGGGTTGATGTTTATACTGGGGACAAATATTTCTGAAAGCCTGAAATACCAACCAAATATGAGTATACTTTTTAATTCTTATGCATTTCATATAAGGTATTCAATTCATACCTAGAATAATTGGCCTATAGTGTGAACCCTATGGATTTGTAACTTGTCTCCCAAATCCCTCTGCAAAAATACACTTTTCATTCCTCAAACTCCTGTGGGATGCTTCTCTCTTCATTACTCCATACTAGATATTTCTAGATAATTTTTTAAACCAGCCCAAGTTAAGTAAGACTGAAACCTTACAACAAAAACCAGCCAATGCTAGCCTCTTTTGTTCATTCTGATGGTTCATTAAAGCACCATGATATTGGAGAGATAAGAAAGAGCCCACATTACAGCTTGTCCGTGATGAGTATTGGGATAAATTGACTTTTGTGCTTGTAAAGTGGGTTTTTACTAATCAGTAGATAAAAAGAATAAAGTAGACATGTATTTATGGACATAGATGTCCAAGATGTTGAGGGAACATGTAGTTGCTCTCCAGTGAGATGATCTTATTTATGTCACACACACACACCTGAAATTGTTTACCAACGATATCTGAGTAGTAGGATCTGCATTTTTCATGTTATAGTCTTCTGTACCATTTGAAATTTCTACCAGCAGCATATCTTTCATGGTTTCTGAGTGTATTATATTTGTATTTTAGTCCTTGTAAATACTAAATGAGGAAAGAAAAGTGAATTCCTTTAAAGAGAAAGGAGCAGCGGGGCGGCGGGGGGGGGGGTGGTGGTGGTGGTGGTTTTTTTTCCTTCTCTAATTTGAGCAAAAATAGATATCATTACAATCTCATTTGATATCCTTAGTCTCATTTAGCAGACCTGACAGGCTACGAAGCCTGTCACAAAATATTATGGTCTCTCAGGTTATTCTAAATAACATCTGAGAGTTCAAAATAACAAGTTCAAAATAAAATCACTATGACAATGAGCTCTATGGACTCTGCCTTTCTGACAGTGACATTAATGGTGTCCCCTGTATCCCTCAGTGGCTCAAATTCACCCTTCGTTTCCATTTTTAAATGATTAAGTTAGCTCTTTCCAAATGGGAGTTACACTGAAGGTGCTAGAGATTTAAGAATCTCAGTGAATCAGTGAACACCTAAAAAGTGTTCTGATAGTGGAGCTCAGGACCTGGAAATAAGAGGGTGAACACTCAAACAGGAGTTCGTCCATTCAACAAATACTGAGCATCAGCTCTGCATGAGGTGGGCCTCAGCCCAGGTCTTGAGCATCACCAGCTTTGCTGGCAGAGTGGGTTTTTCTGGTAACACTGAGCTCATAGTCTGCTGTCCCTGATTTTCATAGCTGTCATCCCTCCCTTTTCACTTCCATCTGGCTTACTTGACTCATTTAGGTTATCTGCCTCCCTTGTGAAAATATCTGGGTGTTTGATTGCTGGTCTAAACTTCCTAAGAACTTAAATTCAATCTGAATAAAACTTCCTTTTGTTTTGTCACCCTGTACAGCATTTTACACTAGTTGGATATTTTTATTTGGGTTATCTGTCCTGGAAAACTGGAGTTTGGCATGCCAAAGCTACAGAACCATAGGGAACTATGAAGAGTTGGACCAACATAAAAATACAATTGGGTCTAGAGAAAGCTTGGCAAAGATGGAATTCTGCCATAAATGCACCCTTGCTGCATGAGATCCAACTGCACCATAGCAGTGTGGCAGCAGAACACCAACACCGTGCTGGCAACTCTGTCGTGGGCAGTGAGTCCAGACCGCTGAACACACCTGTAGGCCAAATAATAAAACTGACAGCTTTATAGGAATGTTCTTCTCTCTCATCTTGGTTTTTTTGTTTACTTGTTTGTTTAAGACAATTACTTTCAATAACGATGGCAAGTCAGTATCTCCCCCTGACTGCGTTAGAGATTATGTCAAAAGGGCCTTTGTAATATCTTCTGAGTCTTAATAAACCTGTCAGCTAAGGTTACGTTACTTTCTAATTTCCATCAGGAAACATGGGATGACACAGCTGGGCAAAGACACCACATGATGGGTGATGGTACTTGTTTTCAGGCCGGTGTGGTGTGCCACATCCCAGCAGTGTCACGGCTGCACAGGAACACTTGCCAAAGAACAGGCTCTTTTTTAATTAGGGCCCCGCTGATCTTTTGATGGGATGCCATTCTGTAATCCTTACATGCTGCCAGGGGCACAGTTAATAACCCCTTACCCTCTCCTTCGGCAAGAATTTCTGGTTGTTTGGTTCATGTCCACCCTGTCTCATGATTCATCTCCCCAGAGCCTAACTGTGGTGGCATTTTTTTGTGTGTTCAAAGAAGATTCAGTGATCTTCCATTAGCTACTGACTTCAATATGTAATATCCGACAAAACCCTTTATTAGGTAGAAATTCAAAAAATGTGTTTTTTGTTTTTTTGTTGTTGTTGTTGTTCGTTTGTTTTCCCTTAGACTCTTGCTTTGAACCAGGCACGACCCTGAGTGCTGGGCATGTAAGGGTGAGCAGAAGCCAACACCATGCTTGCTTTCATGAGATTCACTGTCAATCAGGGGAAATGGCCAAATAATTGCATAAACAAGTGCATATTGTTGCATTGGGGTCAATGCTCTGATGTTAAGGAAAGTGGTTCCAAAAGGCTAGAGATCAGTGATTCTCAGCTGGGAATGACTACTTTCCAGAGTCATTTGGCAACATCTGGAGACTTCATTGAGTGTCACAATGGAGAGGTGGATGATTCTAGCATTTAGTGAAGGTAGCTAACTTTCCACAATGCACAGGATAGACTCCACAACAAAGAGTGACTGACCCAGAGTGGCAATAGTGCCTGTGCTAAGAAACTCAGCTCTGGAGCATGAGAAACTGGCCTGGATGATGATGGAAGTGTGAAGAGTTAGACTAACATGAAAATATCACTGTCCTTGAGAAAGTTCTGAAGGATGCACAGGTGTCAACAAGGTGGTAGAGACAGGTGGAGAAAAATTTTCTAAACATGAGGACACACGTACAAAGCAGGGAGCAAAGCATCTTGGAGGAACTGAAAGAGGCCACTGTGGCTAGCAAACAGTGGATGTGAGGAGAACGGATTAAAGTGTGCATGGGGGTGGGTAGAGGTTGTGGCATCCCCGGGGCCTTGTAGACCCCAGAGTGTCATGCATGCAGGGTTCTCACGTGGAATGAGATCTAAGGTGAGTTCAACGATAAAGACAGATACTTACCGACCTTTGGAGGTGGCACTATGGCGTGTGCTATCACAGAGAAGAGCACATGTTTTGAAGCCTGGATCTCTGTTTCTTATTACTTGGTGAGTTTTGACACATTGCTTGACTTGCTCAGTCCTGTTTCCACATGGGGATAATAACACTTAACATGTGGAGCCAGTGTGGAGAATCAAAGAGATAACGCATGTACAGTGTCTTCTGTAGAACTTTCCCCTCCTGTATCAGTCTGGGCTCAGGCTATAGGATCTCATCCAAAAACCAAGAGAACTACATAAGAAACTAGGACTTTGTCAATCGGATCTTTAAAAAAGTTCTGGGCCTGCCATAAGGACTAGTTGTTAGTTGTGAGCCTATTGGGTTTTATGGTTGAGGTGTTCACTTTAGTTAAAAAATTTAATTATACTTCTGGTCTCCTAATATCCAGGGGAACCACAGGAGGATCTTCTAGTTCAAGAATTTAGTTTTGAACGTTTACTTGTGAACTGCGTTTTTTAGAAGTTTATGGAGAGGAATATAGTATAGTGGCTAGTAGTGCTGGCTCTAGAGTCAGTCCTGGTTTCCAATCCTGACTTATATTATTAGATATCATTTCTTTGCTGGACAGTTTCCCATCTATTAAGTTAGTGTTAGGATGAAATAAAATCATGTATGTAAGCAAGTAGTAGGTCATCTGACAAATTCAGAGCACTTAACAAGTAGAGGAAATCACTGGAATCCCCACTACTGTATCATGGTCATCCTATTTTCTAAATATTTAGGGAAACTGAGTCTGAACCATAAGCTCTAATGAGTTAACGAATGAGTGAATAAATGAATTCAGGAATAAACAAAAAGAGGTGAAAATTTGTAAGTGACCACTACTTCTAGTGTTTCATCTAAATTTTATACCTTCAGTCATAGAAGACTTAAATAGGTGACAGTAGAAAAAGTAAAAGCTTAGTTTCAAAGGTAAAATTAGAAGCTCTGCCTAGAAGCCACTAGAAGACAACAGAGTTTTAAAGATACAACAAATGGTCTTTTGTTGGAAACCTAAAACCCAGTGCCCTCAAGGACACTTTTTGTTCCCCTCTAGCAATAGGGTTAGAATAACCTCAGAAATGTCATTCTACCTGTCCCCTGGTCTCCTCACAGAGCTGCACTCTCGACATTTCACGGGGCTTTCCATGCTTCTCTAACATTCTCCCCAATACATTTCTGTTGGTGATCTGTGCTTTTTTTTGGCTTTGCTTTAGAAGTTCTTTCCAACATTAGGCTTACATTCTCCTTGCTGTTATCAACAGCATGGCCTTTACTCCATTCCCAGCAGACATATGCCGATTTAAGGGGTGAATTTATCCACCCCGCAGTAATACAGTGGAATGCACAAGGAAGCAGGTGCTATCAAGCCTGATGCACACTGATTTTTCCCAGGTGCCCCATCTGTGTGTCTCCATATGCTGATTGTGACTTTAAGCCATGTCTTCCTTTCATTTAGTAGAAATAGGAGCACACAGCTGCTTGCTCATTTCTACCTCTTTTGTTTGTTCTGGCGTGTTTTTTTTCTCAAATGGAAGTCCCTTCTGAGTTACCTATCTTGAAACTCTCTCTACGTGCAGTGTACCTTCTGTCCCTGGCAAACACTCTTTCCCCAAAGCATGTCCCTTTGTTTTCCTTCCAGGGAAACGATGCCCTTGGAATAGTTGTCTTTCCTGTTGACTAAGCCAGTTCAAATCTTATGTAAGCAGGACTCAGCTCAGGCCTTGACATTTGCAAATTGCATTATTAATCATCGTGCACATGAAATGTCCACAGATTACTAAGCACTGGGCACAACTCAGCCCCTACCCTGGTCACAGTCATGGAAATCAAACATTTATTTAGGAGTCGCCGTGACTGTGGTGGGCAGTTTTGCTTTTACAAGCTCTGTGATGAACATGGGGAGGGTGCTCTTTGTATTGACTGCCAGAGACTTTTCAGCCATAAGGACAACACAGTTGGCAGTGCTGCTGATCTGCCACCTTTTAATGGCCTGATAATTAAAAATGATGAGTAGATAAAAATAAAGGAGTTGAACATAGCCACACAAGACAGGTTTTCCCTCCTGATTGTCACATTCCTTAGGAGATATGTGGCTCAAAGGCAGAAGCCAAGTCAAATTTTAACTGGCCAGAAACTCAGTCATCTGTTTTTGCTATTACAAGCATGTTACAAAAGAAACACATTGTTTTTGTGTCAGAATATGGAATGGATAATGGTCCTCTTTGCTTTGTTTGAAATAGAGGTAAAATATTTTGTGAAAATTATCAGTGTCCTTTTATTTGTTCCTACTTCAGGAGAAATTCGCATTTGTATTTTAATTAACCTCTCTCTTTAGCTCTCTTTCTCACTCTCTCTTACTCTCAGGCTCTCTCTCTCACACTCTCATTCAGCTCCGTTTTACAAGTAACAATGTGTTATTGGTTGGGAATTGATTTGGGTGTCATATGTTGTCATTTGATGAAAAACAGTTTAGCTAAGCTGCTTGGCATTAGAACAGCTGGTAACGTCACTTCTGTTAATGTCTTTAACCACATTTTTAACAAAACAGCAGATGCTCATCACAAAAGCCATTTTCCTCTTCTATACGATTGTATAAAATCAGTTTAACTAAAGGCTCTGACTTAAGCAGAAGTCCTGGGACTTAGTCACTTGGTCTTAGGAGACGACATATTTTTTAGGATCCTGGATTCTCTGGCAATGTTGGAAACAAAAAGAGAGTTGTAAAAATGAACAATGCAAAGCTGGTCTTTTCTTTGAGAAGGATGCTCTATAGTTGCAGCAACTGTGGTGGTACCTGAGGAGAACAGGAAGTCATGGTTTTGTTACTGTACAGCAGCAAAGCTGAGCACAGATGGGCGGTGACGGCCACTGAGAAAGCAGAACTTTGCCATCTCTGACAGTTGTGTGATGTCATCATCACTCCTTAATTACAATTTTTAGGGGGAAATATCCTTCCCCTCCCCTCTTTCTTAACTAATACACACGCGCGCGCGCGCACACACACACACACACTAGGATTTTTTTTCTGAAACCATCATGTGACACAAGGGAAAAATTTCCCCTGAAACATTCCCACCAAAATGCTTTTCTATATAACAGACATTTTATTTTTAGTTCTTATCTGTAAGTTCATAATTTTTTTCTGCTTTATTTGTGTTTGGAAGTACATCATGAAAAATCATGATGCATGTTTGCTGATTTGTTTCTGAATTTAACAAGTATTTATGGATCCACTGTTGAGAACAGGCACTATATCCTCTAGGTTAAGGGCATGTCCCTGAGGTCAGAGGCACAGTCATGTGCTAGTGTATCTATTGATGATGAACCTTGTGACCTGGGGCATTTGGATACTTAATTGCTTGGAGCTTCAGTTTTCTCAGCTTTAAAATGGGGATAATTCTAGTACCAAGCACAAAAGTTTTTGGATGGCTAAAATGAGTTAACTTATGTAGGAATTTATAGATGCATAACAGTCGTATCTGGTGAAAGCACTAAGAATTGTCATCTATTATTATTAGTGAGTTAAAAAGTATGTTGCGAAGGTATGTGCTTTTTTTACATATTATGAAAGACTCTCCAGCATCTATTCTACCACCACATAATTTAGTCTAAGCTATGTTGTTTGTGAGTTTGTTTGTGTGTGTTTTGGGAGGGATCTTATGCCTTATATGTATATAGCACAGGTATATACATACAGTGCATAAGCAGATATTAAGTTTATCTGTAGTATTAAAAATTCATGGGTTGGGGACAATTAGGTAAAACAGTGTCTAGAGAGGCTTCTTTGGGAGGCAATAATGAAAAAAATAAGGAAGTTGACAAATATCTAAAACTAATACTGATGCCCTCCAGCTAGAGGCCATTAGGAACACATATGGAGTTGAACAAGTTGGATTTATTATTCATTGCAGGAATGAGAACACACCATGGAGAATTGGAGAAGCATGGGTGTCTAAGTAAGAGTGTTAGAAATGGTTTAGGCTTTGGTTGGGTGATTTGTGAAGGATCCATGGAAGTGAGGTTTATTCTGGGTAGGGAGCTGTCGCAAAGTGATAGGCAATTCTTTAATTGGGTGTCTCGATAAATCTCTATGGAGAAGGCGGACTAGAGTGTGGGCTGAAGCTGTAACTTATGAAGAAGCAGTGGTCACTCATATTAGAAAAGGAGGCAGATGTTTGGTGTTTTGTGGGTTGTGCAGTAACCTTGTTTTTGTTTGTGCTTATACAAAATTATCAAGCAGTCTTGTCTTCTTACTATCTCTTGATCTCAGAATGACTTTTTCTGAGTTGTTGCTTTGCCGCGAGGTCATTTATGTCCAGCAGGAAAACAACATGGCCTGGCTATGAGGGCCAGGCCAGCTTCTAACACTGAGGCCTAGCTGTGTAAATGTTAGACCAGTATCCAGACATTTGGGACCCTTTTTTCTATCCCCACCTTTTCTCCCCTCTATCTCTTCTGAGACTTGTTCCTCCCTTGCTACCCCCTTTCCCAGTCTGAGTAATTCCATCAACCTTGCCAGATACTGAGGAGAATCTAGCTCATGCTTCTAAGAAAGAAAACCGAGTCATTTTTAGGAATTGCATAAGGAAGCACGCTGGAGCACCAATTGTTATGGCAGTCATCTAATCACCATGCAGGGACTCAGCCTTAGGACAAAGCTTTCACAAGGTCTGTAGAGCAGAGCTCAGAAGATCTAGGACCACCAATGGAATTGCCAGTCACTGAGATTGCCTGACCTCTGCACTTCCTGTTTTGCGAGGTGGTAACTGACTTTCAAGGCCTGTGACCAAAACATCCTGACCAAGGCTCTTGCATATTTCCATCTGTGAGTTGCAGACACATCTGAAAGGTTGTATGTAAATAACATTTTCTGTTTTTTTTTTTTTTTTTGAAGTAGATTTTATTTTTTCCCACTCTTTAATTTCCCCCACACCCCACTTCCACCCCTGACCTATAGATGTTGCCATTTCCCCTTATGAACTAGAGCTCTAATTCCTTTTGCTAAATAATTCTATGAAGAATTTCTTAATATATATAAGTGGGAAGATGATGGACTGTTTACTCACGGGGTAATATTTTGCTTTCTGGGTATTGCTCTCCAGGCCAGGTTTACTGTGGAACAGCTCAGTGGAGGTTTGCCTCCTTCAGTCTCCTCTCCCTTCAGAGCTTTTCCACGTAGGTTCACTTTGCCACCTGTATTTAGCTGGCCATACCCCAGACTGCTCTGGCTACTAATCACAAGGACTGTTATTATTCTTTCCTCAGAATATTATAGAATGTTCAAACTGGAATGGACCTGAGAGGCCATTTAAGCAAAGTCTTCGTTTTAAAGATGAGCAGACTGAGACCCAGAGAATCGTGACCTTACAAAGGTCAAGCAGCTACCAGCAGAAAAACTGGGCTTTTCCGTGCTGAGAAGAATTAAAAAGATGCTCAGTGTGCCAACTAGCACTTCTGAATCCTACACCCTTGGCAGGCATAAGTAATCATTCACTGTGCTTTCTACCATGTGTCCAGGCTGTCTTGCAATCCTCAACCCAGTGTTCTAGCAACCTGTACCCATTTATCATTGTTGGCACTGAAACTTATTATACCAGGTGTGGTTTATAAATCAAAATTTCTTAATAAGGGATCACTATTTAAATACAGAGATACATTTAATCATAAGTTCCATATCTAATGCTTATGTCTTATAACATCTAATATGAAAGTTTCCAGCATATTTTCTAGCATAAAACTACATACAAGTTTTTCTAGCATATTAATTAAGACTCAATATTACTTTTGTTGCCAAGGGGATAGAATCACAATTTGTACATTACTGTACATAATATTAAAGACAAATATATTTGCACTCTTGTAATAGAATCCCTAAAGCTCTTGTTTTATTTTTAATTTTTAGGATTGTGTGTCTCATGGCAGGCTACTATAATAACTGAGTTTTTAAGCAACTCCATTTGAAGACGGTTTCTTAATTTTAAATATCTAAATAAACTTTTTGTAGTCTTATTTTTTAAGCTAGAAAATAGTTCTAATCTTGCGGTGGTTACTTAGCAACAATTAAGAAGAAATCTCAATACATTTTTAAAACTGCTTTTTACTTAAGAGGAAGAAATGTGTAGTTTTTGCACACTTTATGTCTCTTGGCAGTGACTGACACTGGGGGATGACAGGGAGAAGAGGAGTGGGATAGACTTGACCTGCATGGTTGTTGGGATATGACAGGAGGCTGTTAAACTGCTTACCTTTTATTTCTGGGATTCTATAAAAATCATGACCAAGCAGAGCGAAAGCACAGAACAAGTGATACTATTCATTCAAGGAATCCTGGGAAAGAACCAAGAGACTGCTGGGTTCAGGAGCCCACCCCTCGATCAGTCACACTGCTGAGCATTGGGGTATTTTTATTCTCTGCCTGGCTCATCACCCTCCTCTCTGCCCATTGAAAGGAAGAGTTGTATTGACCACCTGACCAAGGCCACACAGATATAAGAGAGGGCAGTTGTGCAAAGGAAAAACAGAGAGCTATAGTCAAAATTGAAAAAGGATGCTGGGCAGGAAGTAGTAATAGGGCCTGCCCCAGGCCATTTGGTTTTCTGCCTGATGTCACTGCAGGGAGTGGTGGTGGAGGCAGGAACTGTGGGGGTGGATCTGTGTTTTTGGCTTCTTTTTGGTAACTGGTATGAACCTGCAGATGGAGCAATTCAGGATTTAAGGAGAGGGGAAATACATAGACAAGAGAACTCAAAAGCCATTATTCTGCTAGCTGTATGGCTGAGATTTGCAGCTTTACACTTTATATCACATGAAACAGTGAATGGTATCAACTCCACAACCTTTTTTAGTTTCAAAGGACCTGACTTGCTTTTGGGATTCTCTGCCACTATTAGAAATATTTCAGTGTGATGTTTCTGTTCTTTTTTTTTCCTGTCATTGAATAGTTTAAATATAAATTGGCTTTTTGCAAGAAGCACATGTTTCATATAGGCATAAGTAAATTGTCGTAGAGATCATTTAATAGCAGAAAATGATTAATTTGGCCTTTTAATCATAGTTCCATTATCATATGAAACAGTCATGTCATTGGACCCATTTCACTAAAGGAGGTTTAGCACCACTAGGAGCATATTTGCATTAATGAGGCATCACAGGTTATTAATTGAAATCTAATAACAGCTTGGAATATTATAAGTTTACATTAATTGGAAACAGAATTGTGGATTTATTGGCAATATACGTCTTGTCATTTTAGAGAAACGATTCCTTGATGGAATATAAAGAGGCCATTTTTGTACCAATTGAAGTTTCCAGCTCTTATATTAGTTGATTTTATTTTTAACTGGAATATCCCTTCATGGCTGATTTCTAAAGTAGGCATTTTTGGTGTGCCCAGTACCATCCCCACCACAGCCTGTGTGGCTTTTGATTTGTTCATTAGCCAACTACTAAATGAAAGAATATGGAATGAGGTAAGTGTGGGTAAAGGAAGGAATGCTCATTGACGACAGTCACAAACTCCCCTCCAGGGAGCCCTTGCCTGATCACCCTAACCAAAGAAGTTACTTTCATTAGGCTTCATTAGTGCCCCTGTTCATTTTATTTTACAGCACTTATAATTAATCATAACTGTGTTGACTTGTCTTTTGTCTCTCTCACTAGTATGTCATCTCTAGAGAATAGGAATGGTGTCTATTTTGTTCTTCATTGTATCTCAAGCACCTAGCATAATGTTGACAGTAAATAGTTGTTGAATAGATGACTGGATCCTGGCTTGGACTGGAAGAACCTGGGGAGACTGTGTTCCCATCGAAAGCTAGGATAATCTTTCCGAATAAAGTTTAATCCATGGGCCTAGGACAGAACAAAAGATACCAGACCTAAAATTTACCCCTAAATCATTCTGTATTCTTGGTGTGTCTATTCTAGAAACTCGGCCTTAGGATACATTTGAACTTAATTCAGTCTGGATTGCTATCCTTGAAACTGGAAAAAACAAGGAATAAAAAGAGTCCCTTGTTATTGTGTCCCATGACAACTGAGTGAGAGGTGTATTTTCTAATACATCTTAATTAAGAATATTATAGAAACCAATATTCATTTTAAACCTCAAAATAGAATTTCAGTGTAAAAATTGGTACTTTTATTATCATTCATAGAATCCAAACATACAGGCTCATCTGGATAGAGCATTAAGATTAAAGAAAGTAATTTTAATTGGAGTTTAAAGCCCATGAGGGTGGGAAGTAGAGGATTAACATTGGGGGAACTGGGCCTTCTTTCTTTTTCTTCTTTTTCTTTTTTTTTTTATCGATAAATTATGTCTTTTCATTTGGTATATCTTGAGGGAATGTAGCATGGTGAAAAGAGATTTCAGCAGGCCATTGGGAAACACAGGTCTTAGTCTTGGCTTTACTACTTAATAATTAAGAGACCAAGGGTAAATCAGTTATCTGAATTTTATCTGAAAAATAGAGACATTTGTTTTGTACATCATAAAAAAATTTGTAAAGATAGTGGAGGAAGATAAATGAATGTGCTTGGTAAATCATAAGGCAAATACAAGATATTGCTATTATTAATTTGTTGGCTCAGGAGGAGAATAAACAGAAGCAGTGTGAGAGACTTCACAGAGGCCAGCAGTGGATTCTTGGTTAACTAAGAAGTAGCAGCTCTTATTTTTTCACTATGATAGGTATACAAGATTTTACCTATTTGTGTGTGTGTGTGTGGGGGGGGTAATTTGAAAGTGAGCCTGAGTGAATACTGAAGTTGTACTTTAAGAAATTTAGAGACATCCAAATTACAGCAGTGAGATACAGTGTTTTAAACTACCCATTTGGAAATGATTTGTTTTTAAGTCATAATGCTTCCTGTAGGCGAGGGTGAAAATTAATGGGCATTCTCACACCCTGTCAATGGCGTATGGAAAGCACATAGAGTACATAATATAAGCAAGGCAATGTATAAAAGACCATTTTGGTGGAAAGTCCTGGCAGATTTTTAAGGTAACTGCCTTTTGTAGCTTTTCAAATCTTCGTTTGCTGTATTACATTTAAGTTCAGAGCATTTCTTTGAAACTTCTTAGTTCACTTGATCGGGAGCACGTTAGTTTATACTCTCTTTTTGTATTGTGTGAAAACTGCCTGTGGGCAGAAAAATCCACACACATGTTTTATATATACATGTCCTGATCTATTGATCCTCTGGAAGTGGTTGTGATCTGTTCTCCCTCCTGGAAGAAGCTTAGTAAGTTTTTCTTTCCTCTCGTTGAGGCATGGAATAACTAATATCCCCCAAAATATTTTCAGGTAGAAATATAGTCAAATTATTTAAGACATCAAAAATCATTTTCGTTTGTGTGTGTGTGTGTGTATACCTACATGTGTGTGTGCACTTTCAAACAACTAAAAGATGCTCTTTCCTATTACATAGCCCTGAGAATAAAATCAGTTTGCAAACTTTTAAATATGCAAATATGTTTGCCTTTCATTGATGATCAGATGTTCACCAAGCAAAACCAAAAACAGTTGCTTCTTTCACCATATATGTTATTAGATTTCATAGGATCTGAACATTGGTTTACCTTTGGATCGTGTTATAGCAGAATTCATTCTTTCATTCCCTCATTTAATCACCAAATATTTATAGAGTTACTTGTATGTGTCAGGCTACATTCTCTGTGCTATGATTCAGCAGCAGTAAGACGAACAAAAATTCTTGTGCCCATAGAGATTACATTTCAGTGGAGAAGGCAATCAGCAAGTCAACAAGAAAGTAATGTAGTTACAGATAGTGGTATGTCCTCTGAAGTAAATAAAACAAGGAGATAGTTAGTGTTAGGGTGTTAAGGGAAGGCTTTTTGAAGATATGACCCTTGAGAAATGACCTGAATGAAGCAAAGGGGAAGCCTTGGAAACATCAAGAGAAAACGAGTCATAGGCTGAAATATAAAGCCCTAGAAGTGTGAAAGAGCTTGAAATATTGAAGGAACAGCAAGAAAGCCAGTGCATCAAGAGACTTGTGAGAGTGGTGGGAATTGAGGTTGAATGAGTAGGCATAGCCAAATTAAGTCAAGAGGACCTCATATACAATAATAAGTTTTCAAAGGAAAGGTAGTGGAGAATATTAATTAGTTGTGTGACCTGATTTGTGTTTTTCAACAGAATATTCTGGTGTTGCACGAAAACCAGATTATATAGGAATAAGTTTGGAAGGAGAGAGACTGGCTAGAAGTCTTTGGGAATAATGCAGAAAAGAAATGATTGTGGCTTAAATTTGATGATACTGGGTGACAGGATCATAATCTTGATGTATTTTGAAGATAGTGAACAATATTATATAATCTTGAATGTGAGCTAATATGACAAAGTCATATCACATGGTTATATAATCTATATACTGACTTTAGAATCTAATTTTTAGTTAGATTGGATCAGACTATTCTTAAATCTGACTAAATGGGTAGGGAATGGACAGAATTACAAACCTGGGATAACTCTCATGTCCAACCTGTTGCATCAAAGTTCTTTGGATACATTATTCTCCCACTAAGACAGTGAAAAGATTCCAATTCAAATTCATCTAACTTTATATATGACAAAACATGGTATGGCCATATTAAACCTATTATGCCTTGTTGAAAGTCTTTAACTCCCCTGTATAGTAAATATCCCCTTACACTGTTTTCTTTTTAAAATTATTATTAGGTTAAGTATTACACATGTAACCAGAAAATGAACAAAGCCAGATAGAATTCTGAGGTGTACTTTCTGGAGTTTGCCCTAAGGGATTAAAACATTACCATGTTCTAGCTAAGGTAGGGGCAACAGAGATCCACTCTAATACATTTTATCCCCAAGGAGAGATCCCAGCGCTATATTCCTGAAATCCGGTTACATGCTTGAAGGCCCTCAAACTTTGTCTGGTCTAACCACTGGTGGCATTATGGCTGCAGAAGCTCCAGAAGAAAAGAATATACCTCTTTTATGATAGATCCTGTAGACTTCCTTAGAGTGATTTGTATTGTAATGAATTTGGTTATAGGCCCACCGCTTAACAAATCCCTGTGGCCAGGACAGTGTGACATTCCCCATCCCTAAGCATAGAGCCCTCTGCATGGAATTAAAGTAGAATTGAGTCCCCAGTTGATGCCAAGGTTGTTGTTGAAGGAAGGCAGAAAGGATTATGGGGAGCAACAGATATTCACTGCCCTGTGATAGTACCATAGCATTTTCAGGCTACCCGTGCTCTGTGACCCATCATCTAGATGCCACAAAGCTCTAGATCCCTATCTTGAGTGGCAGATATAGTTTGATTAAAAAGCACATGTTCTTTTCTTCATTCGGGGGACAAAGAAATGTGACTCTGAGATAGGAGTTCTCAAGACAGCTCAATAGGAGAAATATATTTTTGTTTTCAACAGAGCGTGTCATTGTTGATTCTAAAAAAGCATGTTTAAGAGTCTTTCCAATATTATTCTATTTCCAGTGTACTATTGTGATCCCCATACAGAATTTCCTCTTGAAGTTGATGATGCCTATTTTTATAGCTATTCTTTCTAAACCCCATTGCATAGATGCCAGAAAACGAATATAAGAAATGTTGAACAAGACAAAGAACAACTTAACTGTATTCAGATTCTCACAGTAGTGGTTTGATACCTTTAAGATTCTACTGGTGAATGGTTTGAAGGCACTGTTTTTGAGAAGTGTTTTATTGTCCAAAGGGAATTATTTTACTTGCATGTCAACAGCTACAACAAAATTGTTATCAGCATGGAGGGAACCTCTTCTTGGTGATAGAAGAGAGCTTGCTCTAAGGATTCCAGTTACATTTTGAAGGTCAAAGAACAGCAGCTAATGAACACAGCAGGAAAGAGGTAGCAGAATGAAAATTAGGGTCATGTTACACTTACTTTGTTAAGTTTAAATTACTTTTAAGTGAGAAGCTTTACCTTTATTAAAACAGTCCATGCTCAAGAATCAATGAAAATATACTTAAATAACACATCTTTCTCTTCTGAGCAAGAGATGTAAACTCAGTCTCTAAAAGAATCAAAAAGCCTTTATTCTGCCAAATGTAACCTTTGGTCTCAGTTATGTCTCCTTTTTAGGGATGCTGACAGGTAATTGGTCTTTAACTCCAATGTGGTATAACCTGTCAGTAAATTCATATGCCATGTCTGTGTAAACAGACTGGTAAATCTCCCTTAACACATATTTTTACCTAATATTTATGGTTTTAAGTAAAAGATGCTACTGAAAACTATATACAACATTAGCAAACTACCTAAAGGTGAAATTTTACAAGAAAAGTAAAGTGTAATTTAAGAGAATAAAAATAAAATACTCTGCATAAACTTCCTAACTGTTCTACATACTATTTATTTTTTGATAGGTAATGCTACAAAATACTTTTTCTTCAAACAACTGCCTCATCCCTGACCTATATGAACTAATATTACCCTATTTAAAATACTGCTTATCATGTATGCCATTTATATATCCATATGGCATGCATAGTGTGGGACCATAGGGTTTATTAATACACATAATGATATATTAACATATCGATGAGAGAACTGGCATTTAGCATTGCTTCTGGTTCGCCACTGGAATTGAAGGTAAATTATGATTTTCTTGTAATCATGAACATCATGGGCAGGGAAATGTCAATATTTTAGGACCCACCTATTGGTCATAGCAAGCAACATTTGTCCCTTTTGCTTCCTCTATTAATCTGATACACCACTTGGAAATGATAGCTTTAGTGTCCAACCCCTACAAGAAGCCCTTTCACCAGTGAAATCACCAAGAAACATCTGATTTAATCAGAGCCTTCTGCCTGGGTTTTCTACTGTCCTAATGGTGGTGGGACTAAACATTCTGGCCCCTTACTGATAGGCCTGAAAAAAAAAAATGTTTAAATGAACCTGAATTTTTTAAACTGATAAAGAGCATTTCAGATGTCATTTACCAACTGCTCCATCGCTCATGCAACAGATACAGAGAAACTGGAAAGGTGACCTGACTCAACTTCTTTGTTCTGGAGGGAAAAAAACCTCCGGTTTTCTTGTTTCCCTGCCAGTTTCTTGTTCTTTTCTTAATAAATAAATAAATACAAATAAATAAGATTAAAAACAACAACAACAACTCTATGGACAAGCAGTAAAAGAGCTCTCCAGGATAAAGCCACAGAGTTCACTTGATCCTTGTCTCAGATTTGACTTTCACCTCTATATTATGACATTCACAGCAGCCAAGGCAGGAGTGCAAACACACAGTGCAGTCTACATCTTGTTTCTACAATGCCTCACAGTTTGAGGGCAGGATATATCGGTTTCCTTCTAAACCCAGAGCTGCTGAGGTCTTGTCCCTTGAATCATAGGTAAGACTTGTAATCTAAGTTGAGAGTTCTTATCCTGAAATTTCAACTGTCTCTCATACTCAACTGGCAGTTGAGATCTTTTCTGCAAAAATAGAGTTCAAAGCATCCCTTTGGCTTCCAGGCCTGAAAAGATTTGCAAACCTTTGTTTGTATTGTTGGAGGATTTTTCCTCCTGGTTGGGCTCATTAATACCCTTTGTGAGTACTATTTTGCTTTTTCAAATAGCTTTTTCTAAACAGCTTTCTCTCTTGGAAAATCCAATTTAGTTGCAAGTAATATTACCAGTTCCGCTTCTTTATTTTTTCTTCCTCATTGAAAAGAAAATAAAAGATTGTGTCAAAATGGAGATGTACAATTTATGGCATTAGCACTTCTATTAATAAACTTATGCAGCAATTATATATCTTACATTTTGTATCTGTCCCTGACTGAAGACAACTTCTTTATGTTGTAAGAGCATATTTTTCTTCAAAACACATTTTATTTTCTTAGATCTTAAGCTTTTGCCTCCAATTTTTGTTGAAAGTGGACATGTAGGGAATTCTAGCTGTAGATTTTGCTGTAAATTTTGCTGTAGATTTAATCTTAGAGTTATTGAAACACTTCATGATATTACCTGCACAGGGTTTCTAAGGAAAACTAATCTTTCCCAATTTCAAATGAGTCCTACTTAATCCAAATGATTTGAAGGTAGCTGCCCCATTCTCTTTAGCTCCAAAACCCATTCCCTTTCTATGGTATTTGGTTGTAAGAGGGCATTTGGAAGCCAAACTATTTAGAACCATTCTGAGCATATTTCCTTGCAGTTATCATTGCCACCATGTGGAATGAACCTGTCTTGGATTGAAATCAGAGTGAAACAGAGAGGACTGGGGAGATGGGAATAGTTATCGTTTGAGTATCGGGTGATGTGCTAGAGCTAGCTCATACCAGTGCATGAGAGCCTCTTATTAAATTTTCAGGAATTTTATAAGCTGGTGGGTAACATTTTGGTAGCTTGAAATTGGCTAATGTGACAAATCAAATCAGGCCCCATTAAAAAAACAAAACAAGCAAACAAAAAAAATAATGACTATATTGTTAAACATTTCCCAAACACCACTGCTTGGACCCATGTTAAATAAAATCTCTTGACCTCTTGTCATATGAGCTAATTAATTCCCTAGTCCTCTCCCCCTCCAACACACACTTTATGTAAGTTAGTTTGAATTGGTTTACTATCACATGTAACATGTAGCCAGAGAAGTTATGGCTTGGCTAAATTATTTACTTTGTCACTCTGATAAATATTTTTGTTTTATGTTATATAGAAGATAAAATAAGGGAACCGATATAGCTTTTTGATTAAAAAGCTGCATATTCTGTTGGGAATTACAAAATATCTGAAGGAAGTAATATAACTTTTTGATGGCTTATTGTAGCAACCTGGCAGATTATTCGCTGCTCTTGGTGGAGCCTTTAAATTGCACAAAGAGAAGGAATAACAAAATTTGCTTTGTGAATCAGTTGTTACAGTGCAAGATTCATAACCTTTGAGGAAAAAAATCTGGCCAACATGGTGTTTCAAGATAGTAGCAGGGGTGATTTGTTTCTGAAATAAAATTGACCAGGATGAGTGTGGTTAAGAAGTTGCTCACTGTGCCAGCAATTATCAGTTGAATCAAGCTGCTATGTCAAGTAGGCCCATTCATTTTAATGTTTTGGATGTGTGAATTCTAAGTTTGCTTCGGTTGCTAAAAATTGATGAATATTCTGGATCAGAATGCCCATCTCATAGAACTGCATTATTTTGCGGGGATTTAGTGCCTTTAAATAGTCCCACAGGTCTTTTTTTTTTTTTTTTTTTTTTTTTTTTTTTATCATGGGATCTAAATTTGAAGCGGAATGCATTAAAAATGCTTATATCTGGTGTTCTCACTGGTTTTAGATTCTATTTGGAATGACTATGGCTGTTATTATTATGTGCCTCACATGCCATTGTTTGAAAATCATTAGATAATATACGAACTCAAGTGGTAAAACTTGTATATAATTTAAATATAAAAGAGGTGCAAAATCTGTCCTCTGTTTGAGGTGGTGAAAGAGATAGACAAAATTTAAGAGAAATTAGACAGAAAGAATTTTCCATGTTCAACGATGCAATTTCCTATAACACTGGATAGAGTTGTATATTTGTTTTCATTAGGAAATAATTCAAAGGAGAAAAACATTCTAGGTTATCCATCTGATAGTGAGAATATTGGAATAGGATTTCAGATGGATCAGAATGAGTTAAACGGTGATGTTGAGGGATTAGGCCAAAGTTCTTTGAATAAACCTAGACCAGTGGGAGATTCTAAAATAATATTATTGGAATTGATGTTTTCTCTGTAACCCAATTGGGAGATGTTCACAGTGTATCACACTTCTTTTCGTTTACAGAGTGCTTTCTATTTGGCAAAATATGTTCACAGATCAGTTGAAATTAGAGAAGCTTTATATTTAAGAAAAAAAAATGAAAACTTCAATCAGCCAAGAAATGTACAAGACTTATTGAAAGCAGATAGTCGTCAAGTATATCTATCACAATTTTGCCTAATTTTTTTTTTAAAAAGGAGTGTCTGTGTAACCATAGACAAGCCACTTACCTCTCTAAGCTTCAGAGTACCTGTCTGTAAAAACTGTGAAAGCAAAGGGCAAAGTGAGTTGGAAAGGGAATAAAATTACCTGCCTCCTTGGGTTATCATGAAAGTTACATGAATTGAATGGAATAATTCATGCCTAGTGCTTAGCACAGTGCCTTGCACATCCATACTGATGAATATGTGTTAGCTATTATTAATTGTTATTATAGGTATCAGCCTTGCTCATGAGATGCATTAATCATGTTTAAATAAATAAATCCCTACAACATCATCTGATCTCTGCACACTGGATAGAGTTGCCCATGTGAAGAGCCTCCTAATCTAAGATCAACACAGCCATTTGGAACATCTGCCTTTGTGTGACTTTTAAATGAGGCACACATTTGAAGATCTGAATTTCTCTGTCCATTGCATCTTTATACATATGGCATCTCTCCTCTGGGGCCAGGTACATGGACCACTTATCATGCCTTATGCCATGGTCTGTCTCTCTTTGGTACAGCCCCCACCCCAAATTACATCCCACCCTCCAGTGAATTTTGCTTATGAATTTGGAGACTAATTACTTGAAACCTGTCATTTAGTTTTGGTGACTGTCTGTCTTCCTTCCTGTGTGTCTCCTTTACTCCTCATACTGATATAACACATTTCATTCTTGTATTTCTGATCACCACATGTGTGTAGGTTTTCCAAATGTGTGTAGTATCTGCATGACACCAGCTGGGTGCCCTACAGTTTCATTCAATTCCGACACTATCTACTAGGAGACAGCATCAGACCCCACAGGTTAAGAGCTTGGTCCCAGGAGACTGCTGCCACCTCTTTTCAGATGGCAATCGCAAGGAATAGGTCCCCAGGTTATTCATAACTTTTGTCCAACTTGGCAATCAATCAGAGGTTCCTATGATCTTCTCCTTTGAATTTGATTAATATGCAGAACAGCACATAGAACTCAAGGAAACACTTAGGCTTACTTGTTTATTAAAAGATATGATAAAGAATAGAGATGAAGAACCAGATAAAGAGATACATATGGGGAAGTCTGGGAGCATCCCAAGTGCAGGACCTTCTGTCCCTGTGGAGTTGGGCTGCATCACACTCTAAGTATATGGATGTGCTCACGAAGCTGGAAGCTCTTCAAATCCCGTACTGTGGGGATTTTATGAAGGGTTCCTCATGTAGGCATGATCAATCATTAACTTCATATTCAGCCCTTCTCTAGAGATTGTGGTGTGTATGTGGAAATTTTTAAACTCTAATCATGGCTTGGTCTTTCCAGTGATCAGCCCTCATCCAGAAGCCAACCCAGAGCCACTTCATTGGAATAAAAGACATTCCTTTCACCCAGGAAATTACAAGGGTTTTAGAAACTCTGTACTTGGAACCAGAGGATGGGTGGATGGATGTATGTATGTGTGTGTGTGTGTGTATATATATATATATATATATATATATATATATATATAATATATATATTATATATATATAATATATATATAATATACACATATATATAATATATATGTATTACATATGTGTATTATTATATATAATATATACGTATTACATATATATATTATCTATATATATTAGAGCAGCCATATTTCTATGATTCTTATTCTTTGTCATGTTCCTCAGTCTGTTTTTGTCTACAGCCTTTGTTTTACTTGTTTACTTAACCTCAATTTTTAAGTTGGCCTATTTTGTCCTCTCTTTTTAAAAAAATGCTTTGCATTATTTCTGGTGCAAGAATAAATATAAATATATAAATAAATTTGAAACAATCCCATACTAGTATTTTCCCTTTACCGAGCTGGCAAGGTTACAAATAATACAGTAATAGCTAGAATGTATTGAATACTTCTTTCCTTCTGTGCCCTATGGAAAATATTTTTGAGTAATCCCAAATTTTGAGCCTATAGCAGCCTTATGAGGTAGGTATTGGCATTATCCCTACTGAAGCAGATGTACTCTATGGAAGTTGTTCAAGATCTCCCAGCTGGTAAATGCCAGAGCTATGAATGAGCTGGTGAAAGCTGGCTCTAGATCTCTCATTGCTGACCACTACGTTATAATGCTTCAGGCTGATATGCTGAAAGAAAAGGATAAAAGGAATGGATGGTATTTCATAAGTCTTTGATTCAGCTTTCATTCCTTGCTCACTTATTTTTTATGTCTCTCATAAATATACCCAATTAAGTGTCAGCTGCTAATAGCTTAAAAATACCATTTCAACTGCATGACACTTGGCACTCCAATCACTGCATATCAGATAGAAAACTTTAAGGATTTAGGCAATTGAAAATGATTTATGGATCCCCTTTACTGATAAAAATATGTTTAGCACAACTGTCCTCAAATTTATGATGAGCATAATACTTCCAGGTACATTTTATGTTTTCTTGCTGAAGTCTGGTGGTAAACATGGAAATTAAACTGGAAAATATGGATAAATCAGCACAATTCCAAACACCTGCTCAAAACATTCGTTTTATTGATTTAACAGTTGACTCTTTAGAATGTTTTTATAAAAACATTGGCTCTAGGCAGAATAAGTATTCTCAGTGAATATATTTGTTGACATATCATTTAGAAACTACTACACTGACAGATTTTAGGAATTTATATGAGTTTGAATGACAAGCAAAGGCCATTTCAGAGGAGAGCGGCTCTTCCTGTGTTGTACTGGCTGATCCTCTTGTATTTATTTTAGTGACTAGGCTTTCTTGCTTTGATCTTTCAGTATCACATTTAGCTAAATTATTTGGAAAGTCTTCAGGGACTTGTTTAATAATTATCATTGTTGCTCAATGCTATTAATTACTATACAATTAACATCTTTGGGGGAAACTTGAAATAATCACTTTTCCTTCAAATCATTTGTAATTCCCACAACCCTGAAGCCATTTTAGTAATGATCATTTTCTAATAATCAATTATCTGTAAAAATAGACAAGTAAAGGGCTTGTACTTTTCCTAATTCTCTTAAGAAGGGTCAAGTGATGACTGTACTTCCCCTTGAAATGGCTGCATGGTGGATCACTGACAGATCGATGTCCCCAAAACTGAGTTCCATTCTTCTCCTGCTTTTAGTGATTACCACTTCTTCAACCAATAGTATTCATATGGTAAATGAAAAAAATGAGTTTCTTTTGGTGGCACAAGAAAGCAACCATGCATAACTTCTTAACCCCCAAAAGAAGAACTTACTGAGCAGTGGTAGCTTTGGCACCCTGGATCCAGGTACACAAAAAGATGTGAATACTCTTTATCTCCCCATCTTTGGGCTCTGACTCTGCTGCATTTGGCCTCCTTCTTGATTGGTTTCTTTGTTTCTTATAGTGGCCCTTGACAACATGAGGCAACCATCTTAGCAGTAGCAGGAGCCTCAGTAGAGAAAGAATATTTACCTACAGCTCATGGAAAGGGATCCATCTAGATCATGTCCCACCTGAAACACCAGAGCTGAGGCTAAGCACTTCTCTGTGGGGAAAGGAGCTGTACTTCCCTATGGGAAAACTGAGGTGCTATTATAAGAATATATGAATGATTGCTCAACAAAAACAATTGTCTACTACCATATATAAATGCACAAAAATTAACTAAAGGGACATATTCTTAATTATATTATCAATCTATAATCTGCAATTAATCAGTTTGTATAATAAAAGCTATTTAGGGTAAGGGGAACATTTTTTTTCCAGTGGATGACAGAACATAATTTAATTAACATAATATTCATTCTGTAAAGAACTTCAGTTAGGATATAATTCCATACAACACAATACTGTGCTTTTTTGTATGTGCCAAGGACTATGCTCTATGTTCTGGAGATACAAAAATAAAATAGCCCCTTCCTGTCCTTGATCTCCAACCCTCCTTCTTAAGGGGAATAGTACATAGGACAAGAAAATGAACTGTTACAATTCTGTGAGATAAATGTAGTAGTTGAGTATTGTTCAAGACTTCTTGGAAGCTCAAGGGGGATATTACTCATAGACTGAGAATGTTTCTTAGCTGTCACGATAGTTTCATCGTCTAGAGCTTTGTATGCCTTTGCATCTTCATCCCTTGCCTTGTTCCCAGAAGTACCCTCCACTTTAGTTGTGCTGAATTCTTTTTAGTTCTCTAATTAACCCATTGTAATGTTGCCCCACATTTACCCATATGCTTGGCCTTGCCTGTTTTTGGTTCTCACATTCTTTAATTCTGAGCTGCCTATTGGATGGCACACCTACTGGAATAGATATAGTGATTGAGCTCTGAGGAGCCTTTTTAACAACCCCCTCATGTGTCTTACTCTGTGGAAAAGCAGGAAAGCAAAGCATTCCATTCTCCAAACAGCCTTACAGCTAGAGTTCTGGATATGATCTCTTGTTTGCCAGTTAGAAGTATTTGTTGTATGAAGACGCCATGTTTTTTTAATTCTCTGCAGTTTCTTCTGGCTATAACACTGGAGGAAACGTTGGGTTTTCTGGTAACCCCGGTTCAGCACCCAGTCCCTAAGTTAAGGGTCATTGAAAAATAAACCATGGGGCATCTACTTCTTTGCTGCTGTAACTTTCTTATAAATCCAGGGACATCAGTGATAACAGTTTTCTGAACACTGTTCATGATTCTGGCCTATATTTCCAATAGCAATGGCTCTCTTGGTGGCTTTCTGATTTTCTGCCTTTCTGATGGTGGCAGAAGTAGCAGCACTTCTCATGAGTAATTCTGGCTAATTTTCTTGAGCACATACCTCCAGCTCTTTCAGTGACTTCGATGCACTCCATCACCCTGTTTTATCTCTATTTGGAGCAGCTCAACTCTCCCTGATTTTATTACTCACCTCCTCCCAGACTCAGTCTTTACCCAAAATTTAGAGATTGCAGAGCCTAACTCATAAAATTTTCTTGAGAATAAAATGAGCAGACGCATGTAGAAAGCTTAGGTTATTTCAAAGCGAATGGAATTTGCTCAGTGAATGGCACCTCTTGCCAAAGTGTTGTTAACTAGTTTGAACTTGCCGGTTTGCCCATTAAAGGAAAAAATTTCTGTCTACAAGAAATGGTGTTGAACTCAAGAAGAATTACTTTGCTCATCTTAGAGAAGATACATTTTAAATTTTTAGTTACTTATTTGTTATTTAGATTCCATATGGTTTACTCATTCTCAGCCATGGTCAGATAATGTCAAACTCTCTTTCTTTGGACTCTAGTCAGTTCCTCCTGAGGTTCATGTGTTGTGTAAAAATGTTTAACATCAATCACTTTTCATGGTACAGAATGCTGGTCTGAATAACTATAATCTTCTACTTCCTTTGCATCACTAAACTTCTGTACCAGTGTGGCCTAGTTAAACAGAGAACTGGGTTTTACAGTCAAAGACCTTTGATTTAAGCCACTAAGAGTGTACACTGAGTTTTAATTTTCTTATATTTAAAATGAGTATAATCATTGCTGCCTCATCAAGTTGTCATGAGCATCAGGCTTCACAATTGGAAAGCCCTACACCCATATAATTCATAATGTGGCGTAGGTGGCAATGGTCAAGGTAATGTTGGACTAGGTCAGTGGGCCATAAGACATGATAAACATATACCTGTTGCTTTTATTTTGTTGATATTTATTCAAGGCCTCTCATTTACAGACATTATTTAAATGTCTATATACATTACATCACTTTATCTGTATGTAGGTAAATATTTCTATCCCCATTTTACAGGTGCAGATGGGTCAGTGCAATCGATTTGTCTGAAGTGATATTGATATATGTGACACTGGTTTCCAGCTTCTTTCCTTTAAATATAGATCCAAAGCCTTCAGATTACCTGAAGGAGTTTCAGGTATTGCTGGCTACAAGGAGATCATGCCTGTCAAAAATAGACTTGAGATTCCTACCTGCTATCTGAGTCACTCCTCCCACTCATTCCTAGCTTTATCTTCATCAGTATCAGTGCCCTGATTGAGTTCCATTTGAATAATGGGATCATCCCTCATCTCACAGTTATACAATTGCAAAGACAAGAGTGATTGAAAACTAGCTACCTAATGGTACCTCTTTTAGAGAGGGAAGCACAGTTATGAGGTATTTTCACAGTTTAACTCACTTTAATTATTTACTATTTTGAAAGTTTCATTTAAGCATAAAGGTGCATCTCTCTCACTGAGGTGGGCTATTGGAAGCTCTGTGAAAATGCACTTTGTGTTCCAAGGGGACTTTTGCCCTCATCACCTTCGCTTTGCGTTGTGAAAGGAAATGAGAAGTGAGTTCAATTTTTAAAATGTCATTAATTACCCTTACAAGGCAGCTCTGCCATCAGATGGGGATTCCTTTAAAGGAAACCATTCTGCCCTGGGGAGGCAGAGTACCATTTGGGAAAAGCTGCTTCAGTATTTTCTTAATTAAGTTGGTTGTTTTTGTGCATTTAGTGGAAATGTAATATTTTGTTAGTTCTCACTACCTATGTATTTTGAAATAGAAAATTGTTTGAATAATGTAGCTCCCTAGAGGTATTTATACTAATGCCAAAAGGATGCTGTATTTAAAAAATAATTTTGTCTAATTAGAACAGATGAAATATTAAACCATAGGTGATAGGATACATCTTACCAAGTCACTGGGTTTCATTTCCCACACCCTATCAAGTTTTGCTTTTTCCTTTTTCAGGTATCAAGACTGTTACTAGCCCATAGGGCATGTTTGTGCAAAATAGAAAAAACACCACTTCTGGGGAGACATAGCCCCACTGAAAAGTGCGTAGCCTGATGAGTGATCTCATGGGCCAATACTGTGCAGTCTATACAACTACATGTTACAGTCCTGGGTAATAGAGATGTTCAAGGTCATGTGTGAGGTATACAGCAACATGATGCCTACACCTGCTCAGCATTTAGGATGTGTGAGGATACTCTGAAACCAAACCCTCTGTAAAGATAGAAACTGAATAATGGCTCAGTCCTAATGAAACAGAGATGTGGACAGATTTGGAAAGGGGAGGACATTCAATACGAAAATATATATTGATTCAGAGAATGAAGTGGGAATCCAGTAGTGAGTGAAGTGGTTCTGGAATCTGAAATTAGAACAGATTCGCAAAATACCGCATTTTTATTTTCTCGGTTTGATGGCGTGATCAAGAATATGGAGTCCCTGAATCTGCTAGTATAGATATTAGTATATCTCCATCAGTCAGGAAATGTAAGACATGGTAGCTCCAGAAATAACCTTGACATTGAGCTCCCCAGTTGCCTCCCTATCTCTCCCCTTCCTTCCTTGCACTAATGGAGCTGTGCTGATGTAACAAAACATGTAGCAGCAAATAGAAAGAGGTGACATTTGTTGGGCTCCTGCTGTTTTCCCAGCAGACAGTCGACAAAATATATATCCCATATTGACTGTGTGCCAGATATAGGAGATTCAGTGATGAGCAAATATAGACTCTGTTCTTGACTTCGTGAAGTTTGCAGTTTAATGGAGGAATTGGACAGTAAATGAGTCAGATAAATATGTTATCACGAATGTCGAGAAGTTTTGTGAAGAAAATATAGACAGGATACAATGAAAGCATTGATTATTGGGATGAGATGGTGGCTAATTTTGATGGATTTAGGTTTTGAGTCACTCTACCAGTAAGAACGTGTAGGAAATGAACACTTTTTGCCCCCAATCATTTTTTCAAAAACTCTAAAATTTTCCAACACCAAGTAAGATATCTTTAACTTCAGAAAAGTTGCTTTGGGCGAGGTGTTGATTTCTCAGTCACATCTTTTGGGACTGCATAGGAGTCTCATCTTGGGTCTTTTCCCAGTACAAAGAAATCAGAGTTAGGGTACTTCATGTAAAGCCTCTTCTCCTTTTACCAAATACTGAAATATCTGTGCTCTTCTCCCTGTGATGAAGGAAGAAGCTTAGAAAGACTAGAGGTTATAACTACTCAAGTAAAGATTTAGGATTAAAACCCCATTGTAGGTGTTTCAAAAATATTCAAATTGATTTGCTGGTCTGTCAGGACAGAACTTGGACATAGTCATTTGATCTGCACAGTTTTTGCCCTATAAATAGATTCTGTGCTTGATGCTTAAGCATTGTTTCACCTATAATCTCATATTTATGCTGTTTGCCTGGTCCCTTTAGGTATTTTGAGGATGTGACCTTTTACCAACACAGCCCCAGGTGTTGACTTCATTTGTTTGCACAAGCTCCTGGAAAGGAGAAGACTTCATCAGTGGGCGCCATCTTTGGAATCTTCTGAAAATATTTTACTTTTTGGCTCCTGTGCCACTGTGTTTCCTCCTCCTTTGTCTTTCTTACAACTCCTCTAACAACTTCCTTTTTTTTTTTCTTGGTTCAGATTCTTCTATTTTCAGCTAATTATTTACTTCCTCACTAGCTTCCCTTTTCCTTTTGTCCCTTGCTGTCTCCTTGCCTCCCTCTTTTTTTTCCTGTCTGTCATTCCCTTCCCTTCTCTCTCCTTTGACTCCACTCCACTCCACTTCATCTTTATTGAGTGCCTACTTGATAAATACTCTGTGGTTGGAGGTTGGAGGAGTGAGTCTCTATTTGCCTCTCTCTTCTCTCTCTCCCCCCGCCCCTTGCTTTCCTTCTCCCTCTCTCAGGAATCATTGGCAAGAGAGATTGAGCAGTAACCTAATCTTGCAGAAGTGAAACCTTGTAAGACCTATAAATTTAAGTTAGGCTGGGTTGCATGTGTATGTGTGTGTGAGCATGTGCATGTGCATTCAGTCATTGGGCTATCTATCATGCTCAATCTATGGGCTGTGTAGATACGAATCTATGAAATTTTGTAAAGGCATATGGCCCCATGCCATGAAACTTTGATTCTCTACTTTTTAAAAAGCTTTCCGGTAACTTATAAGCTGATCTGAAAACCACTGCATTTAGAACTCTTTCTAGGGAACAAATGTGAACCATTCTGTAAAGGAGAGAATAAGATATTGTTCTTATGAGATTACCTTTTCTAGGTATCTCTAAAAGTAAGTGACTAAGCATGCTATAGACCATAAAATGTGATTTTTTTCATATGTACATCTGCTTTATTAAAATTATGACAATATAATAGCAGAAATAATTACATGACTTCATGTCTAGAAGCAATAGAATAGTGCAGGCACAAATGTTCTCTGTTACTAGTCAAAGTAAAAAAGTTTTAATATGTTCTATAAGCCCGTGATTGCATAAAATATTATATTTCGCATCATTTACAGTCAGCACACTTATTTTTTTAAAAAAGATAATGACAATTAGTTTATATATTCTGCAAAAGAAAGAATTTAAAATAAATACCTATGGTAGGACATTCAAATATGATGAAAATTAAATGTCAGTTCTGAATCATTCATGGGGAAAATACAAGCTGATTATTCCTCTGTTATAAACTACTAGATATTGTCACAATGATTTTACAATATTTTTGTGTTTTCAAAGTAAAATCCAAAAAACTCCACTGGCTGCCATGTTGAAAAACAAAAGATTTTTAACTGTAGCACCTTTAGAAAACAAAAGATTGCATCCTGTTCAACCGTGTTATATAAATTATGACATTTATGGAAAATATGTACAAACAAACATAGAGCAAATGTTCTAACAGTTTATAATGTGGTTTTATTAAGCAGTTCTTGGAAGCAATATTAACATCTGGTGATAAGAACTGCCACCATTTGCAGTTCTCCATATGATGTCTTCACAATAGAGAAAGCCGCCTTCTAGTGTAGGTCTGTGGATAAGTGGCATCTCATCAACAAAGTCAAATCCTCTGCAAAATGTACATAGAGATTCTTCCAAACCATTTTAAGTTATGAAACAGATGGGTGATTTTTGTCTTCATCAAATAGATACTACTGAACAATCAACTCTGTGTCGGGCCAAAAAATAGTCATTACGTCTTTGATGAGACATGCATATTATCCTGGATTTAGAAGCTGCAGCTGAGTATATGGTCTTTCTTGGGTTTGGGCAGTTTCCTTTAAAGCAACAACAAGGTAAGGCTTCAAGTTATCCAAAATAAATATTCCTTTAAGACCTGGAAAAAGGGACCCTGGATAGTCTTCTGAGGCAATATAAATAACATCTTGATCTGATATAGTGGAGGAGAAGGGAACTGAATTTCCATTTTATAAAGATAGCAGTTCCAACCAAGCAGTTTACTATAGGCTTTGTCAGAAAGCACGAATTCTAAAAGACGAAGCTTTTCTTCAGTACTACCTAGGTGCGCAGACTTCTTTAGTACCTGTCACACCCATTCGGGTGTCACCTTCCTCATAGGTGTCTCACTGGATAGCTGCAGCTAGATTTGCTGGTACCTTACTCTGCTTCCCTGAGCTGTAGGGTAGTTGAGTGCAGTTTTTGTTCCAAACTTCTGTCATGTTCTGAGAAGTACGCCTACTCCAACTTGACCCAGTGTTGCAAACTGAATAAATCACTGTATTCTGGCATGGCTTGTTGAACAAAGTCTCTAACTCTGGCTACCAGTACACCTTGGCTTTGTTCACATCAGGCCAAAGCTTATAGACCAGGGATCCCCAACTCTCGGGCCATGTACTGGTACCGGTCTGTGGATTGTTAGAAACCAGGCCGAACAGCAAAAAGTGAGTGATGGGTAAGTGAGACAGCGAAGCTTCATCCATATTTGCAGCCACTCCCCAGAGCTAGCCTCACCGCTTCATCTCTTTCTCAGATCATGGGCATTAGATTCTCATAGGAGCAGTGGTCCCTGGTGTCAGAAAGTTGAGAACCACTTTTGTAGATGATGCCAACTGATAAGGGAAAATCAGAGTGCCTTCGTAACTCCAGGCATTTTATTGGATCTAAGATTAGAGTAGCATAGGCTTTAGGGACAATGTTCATGAGAAATTCATTCCATGAGGGCACTGGATCTCTCCATTGATCCAGCTGTCTCCATTTTATGCTTCTGCGATTGTTAAGCCAAAGAATCCACTGATGTGAACCAGGAGTCCCCTTTTACTCTCCTCGCCAGGCAGTAAAGGAAAAAAACAAAATGCTTTTCATGACAAATCAGATGTTGCTCTTTTTTTCTTCATCATTTCTGCTTGATAAAGACATGACCATTCCAATGATGGGGATGAATTTTAATTCATCAGCTAAAGAAGCCAGTTTACTACTGATCCTTCACCCACCAACACTCCTAAACACTAACCAAAATGTTTGTGTGTGTGTCCTTTTTATTTTTGTCTTCTAAAACAGTATTTATAGATATGTTGTTACACAGGTTTTGCCATTGCTTGAAATCTTTTTACAATAGTTACTTAGAACAGTTCCCAGCATCCTGGTAAACTTTGGCCATTCGTGTTTCAGGGCCTTATTCTCACTAGCAGTCACTCAAAATACCAGTTTCTCTGTTCATTGGCCTCTTGGATGTGTAAAGAGATATTCTGCTTACTTTTCAGAAAGAGCAGGACCATGTCTGCATCTGCCCTAAAATATTCAAACAACTAGAGAACCTTTAAAATTTTGTGAATTTATTTATGAACCTGTTATGCAAATGTCATGGATATTTTCTTTTTTCCATCTTGGCCCAAATCCACTAGGCAGTTATTTGTCTTTAAATTGATTTCTCCAAAAATACAGTTGGACCAGTTACTGAGTAGTACCTCTATACCTGTCTTTCAATAGCATTTCTTCCAGAATGATCAAAAATTAAATCAGTTTTCCAGCACAAAAGGAAAGACCTTCATTTATATAATGTTTTAATGGTGATAAAAATCTTTAACAAATAGTTAATGTAAAAACTGTGCACAATAATAGATAGAGCTAGGATTCCAGCTGGCAACAACATCTGATTTTAGATTGACAATTAAGCGACAGTATTCGCTGTTTTTCAAGGGATGGGGAAAATGTTACAAAAATGGAAACATGAGTTTTTTGGGTTTTTTTTTAGATGCTATTTGAAATAGTCATGAGCATAAACTACCCTATTTTTAGATTTAGGTCATTCGAAATGCTTCCTCTCTTAAGATTAAAAATGGCAGAAGTAGCTACTGTGGTGAGTAACGTTGGGAGGACTCTCCTGTGTGAACAGGTTTTGCTTCTGCCATGGCTGTCACACAGCAGGCTGCATTGGTGACTCTGACCCCTGCCATTTAGGCCATCAAGATAGACTTTCCTATCTGAGAAGGAGCTAAAGAAATAAGCCAGAAGAGCCTCACAACTTCATATAACTTCCTTCCCCTTCTTTATTTATCACATTAGTCAGTAGACCAGAGGCAGAAGGCATTGAGCCATACGTTCTGTCATTCTCAACTTGTAATGCAGAGTGAGGAATTCGTTTGCCTTAATTCATGCCCTGGATCATCCCTTTCTACAGGAGATGTCCTGGCAGGGAGCTGGCTCAAAGTATTATAATGAAATTTGCCTTTTATTAATTCTCTTACTGTATTTCATAAGCAAGGGAAGGATAGAAGTGTGAGGCATGGGATGGGGCAGAAACATGAAGACTTTTAGAGTTTCTTTAGCTAAGCACATATGATTTTCAGATTCATGCATCTGGGGGACGCCCTTCCAAATCAGTGCCAACCCTCATGTCTTCACTATCCAGCCTGGCAGTTAAAACCTCAGATGTGTTCAGAGCCGTAAAATATGCACCGTCTCAGTAATAAAGACTACCAATTTCCCATTAGTTTCTATATATCAATCCACATAAAATCCCCATCTCCTAGTAATCTTTCATATTTCAGTAGATATAAAATCATTCTATTTTTTAAATTTCTCTATTGAATAGATGTTTGTGTATTAACTCCTTTAGCTACTATTTCAGAATCTCATTTCTTTCCATTAATCTAACTTAGGAACAAATTTAAGTATGATGCTTTTCTAAATATCATTTACGTATAATAAAAGGTGTTAGTTGGTGGGTTTAGCAATGGAAATTTTGATTTGTAAAAAATGTTCTGTCTACTGTGTTATTGAGGATTACTCTCCAGAGTTTCATATTTAGTTTTGCTGTTGAATGTAGAGCCATAAAATCCAATATGAAAACTATCCAGTAAAAAGGAAAGCAAGACCAGAGGAACTGCCCAGAGATTTCTACCTATCCAGTGAGTCTCATGAATACTTATCAAGTCATTAGTCACATAGAACATTCTCACTCATTTATTAACTAATGGGTATAGACAGAACTTTAAAAGTACCTTCCAAGTAGGGATGGTATATCAAATATATTAATAGACTGTCTCCATTCTTTTAACATCTATCAAGGGGCCAAAATATTGTTCACCAATACCATTAGCTTTTGATAGGCTTTACGTTTTTCCTTTTTCAAATGGTTTATTTTCTTTCTCAAAGTGAAAAGATCTGAGATCTTATGTTCATTCATCCAAATAATTATTGACCATCTAGTCTGTACTGGGCTGTGAATTAAATGCTGGGAATCTATATCTGATTCTCACCATCTTTAGGCTTGTAATATAGTTGGGTAAGACAGTTCACACACACACACACACACACACACACACACACAGACACACACACACACACACACACACACACACAAACACAGATAAATAAAGCATTATCAGTTTTAAGTATTGTGAAGGAAACAAATGAAGGATGAAGAGAGCGAATGACAAGAGCTGGGGCTAACTTAAATAAGGACAGGAAAAGCTCTCTGGAAGAAGGGTGGTATTTCAGTCCTTAAAGATAAGAAGGACTGGCTGTAGAATGAAGCTAGGAAAGGAGACATTTCAGGTCAGGGGCCATGATATGCAAAGGTCCTGAGCAGGGAAAAAAAAAAAGTCATTCTGTTTGACAAATGGCAGAAAGACGAGTTGCATGTTATAAATGTGGAGATTTGGGCAATTGACATCTGAGACAATGGAAGGGTGTTTGGATATTATTTCTGAGTCAATGGAGAGTCATTATTTGGTTTTAAGCAGGGAGTGGCCTGTGCAGTTTGCTTAGGGAGAAGATAACAGCACTGCTATGTGGAGAATGGGCTGAGGAGGGTGGAAGCTCCCAGGATGAAGGCTATTGTCTCAGTGCTGGTGAGAGACGGCCAGGGTCTCACCTAGAATGGCAGCAATATGGGATGCTGAGGGAGTTTTATATCACAAAAAATACTTAGACTATGAATTTGGATATTGAATGTGTGTGTGTGTGGGGGGGGAGACAGCGCATGTGCGCACACGCAAACTGTGGTGAGGCAGAGTCACAGAGAGAAATGCAGAACCCCAGAGACACAGAAAAACAAAGACACAAAGTATGCATTGGTTAAAAAGAGGTCTGTCTTTTAAATGGAAACCTAAGCATCATTCAGAAAATAAATCAGATAAAAATTAAAAGTTTAGTAAAGGCTGTGAAAGACATAATAATACATTATATGTTTCTAGGACTCAAAATTCAAGAATAGGATAGTTATTAATCTGAGAAAGTCTTGTATCTCCTTATTTTAAATTTGATAACAAAAGAAACCTTGAAAAGTTTAGGATGAGGAAAAAAAAGACACCACGATGAATGAAGCATAGTAGAAAACAATTAGGTAGATTATACATTTGGAATGCCCTAAACATCAAGAAACATGAATGAAAAAGATGGCATGGATTTAAAATTAGAGCATCTCCCAGTACTTTATATAGATATTATATTACTTAGAAGAAAAAAAGAATTAGATGTAGTTTTATTAAGGGACTAGGAATGTTATCAGAGATATGTAGTCTGGGAAAGTTTTCATGTTGGCTTCACAAAGCCTTTGACATGTGGTTAAAAAAGGGTCATCCATATATATATGTGCATAGCACGATTATTGAATTGGTTCAAAGGAGACTCTCCTTGTAGAAAGCTGAGGATCTAGAAACAGAATTTCATGTCATATTGGCACACCTCAGAGATATGGCAGGCGTGGTTCCAGACCAACATAAAGGCAAGTATCATAATAAAACAAGTCCTAATCTCTGTACTTGTGGAGGGTCTTGCCTTCAATTGATAAAAATGCAAACTCTGTGAAGCTTAATAAAGTGAAGTGCAATAAAATGGGATTACCTGCATTTAGAAAGAAGAAGGAGAGGAAAAAAGGATAGAGTAACTGGGAAGGAAAGATGTAAGATCAATAAGACATCCAAAATGGCAACAGAATTATGTTGTCAGAAACAAACTAAAGCAATTTATCTAGGCATCTATCCAGCAAAATGAATGAATGTGCTATACAAAGAATGGTATTAAGAGTTCTGAGGTATATGGGAGCGAAATAACCATGGAGCTTACCCCAAGGAGCTCACAGTTCATCAGAAAGAGACATTCATGTGTCTCTCTGTTCATTTGTGCAGTGTTCATTGAGTATACATGAAACGGACTGTCATCCACATATCTAACCCTAATGGCAGACATTGCTAATCAATCCCAGTACTTTTTTCCACATGATCTTCAATTACTGTGGCAACCAGTTGGTTGCATAATCTTATTTGGTTTCCTAGTACTTGGCCCTGCTCTGCCTTAAAGGCAGAGATTGTATCTTGTTTACTATAATATCCTGAGCACATATCACAGTGCCCAGTATACAGTAAATAATCAACAAATATGCAGTTTACTGATTTAAGTAAAATTTATCTTCTTATAGCCTTTTATTCATATTGCATTTTAAATGTCAATATTATATCGATAGTGACCCTCAAGTTACTTTGAACTTACATATATTTAAGTCACATAAGTCATATATATCAGCAAAATTTAACAATATGAGCATTAAAGTCAGTTGTTTTGCTGAATTTGTGTAGCTCTCTAAGGCTAATAGAGTGTACTTTTTAAAGCATAAAGAGCAAAGTGTTTATAATTTCTGGAGAGTAATTTGGCAGATACGTGATCTTGTTGAATAGGAATGAGGTTCATTTCAGAGAGGGTTTGTTAACAACTAATAGCTTTGTGAAGTTAGAGAACATTTCTAGGGCTGGGTGGGAAGAGAGAGGAAGTTATTTTAATCATTTGCATAAGTCATTTATAGTCCTGTCATCTTCCCTGTCATGAAGATTATCACTTAATTATAAGATAACATGATTTGCTGTTTAGATATCTGAGATAGAAATGCACAGGCCAGGATCAAAGTGGAAATCAATTCTCAAAAGGTCTGGGTACTAATTAATAAAGAGTGCAGCTGTGTGCTTGTCAGCCCAGCCTAGGTTGGGGGTGTCTATTTTAAAAACATTAAATGAACTGAGTTCTCTGGCCTCCAGGTCAGAGAGGACGACGATCCGTAAACCCAGAAGGGATAGCTCAGGCAAGTGGAAGATTGCACAGTCGGAAGAAAGTTGTGCAGGTGCCTGATCTTAGCATGCAAACCCGTAAAGTCCCAGGATACTCCTACAGGAGAAAAGTATTCAGGGTTCCTCTCCATTGCTTTCCTGCATTTGGCTTGAGTTGTGGAAGAAAGTGGGCAGGTTTGGTGGTTTGAACAACGGCTGCTAGTTATAGAAGAATTCACCTCTCCAGCAAGGAGTATTATCTCACACAGGAGAGAACTCATAAGCAAATGGATGTGTACAAGTGGTACAAGGACAGCTTTCAATTCTCCCTAACACACAAACTGGCTTTCCTGTGTCATGGGAAGAAGGGTGGTAGGGAATTTCTCACACTGAATGTCCATTTGACAGGGACATTTTGAGTTAAACCCGGCAGCACCCCAGTTTTTAAGAGGATGTGCTCTGAGTTGGATTGACTCTGGCTTGAAGCCAGGTTCTGTTGCTTGATAGTTATGTGAGCTTTGTATTTCTGAGCTTCAGGGTTTTTCCTTTGCAAAACAGATATCATTATAGTATGAACCTCAGGAGTATAATTTTGCCAGAGCTTGGCATGTGATATGTGTCAATAAGTGGTAGCTGCTTATTATGATTTTTGTTACAATAGTGGTCACTGTTAGAACTTCATGAGAGCAACGGGACCTTTTTTGTTTATTACCTTATTGCCCATCTTAATACAGTGCTTGCATCAGACTCCAAACTGAAAGAGAAGACACTCAAATGAAGGTAAGGTCAGGAGGGATTATTTACAAAGTCACTCTTTAGAGAGTGGTGGTTGGAGTGTGTGGGAACCACAGGGTAGTGCAGGAACCTGGGGGGAGCATCAGTGGAGCTGTCACTACTAAAGCCCAGAGAGATGAGGAAAGTGATCCTGCTACATCGTAAGAGTGAGAATTAGGAAGAGCAGGCTGCCTTGGGAGGAACCGTGGGTCTGTGAATGTGGACTTGACCTCCCTTTTTTCTCTCTATCTGATCTCCGGCCAGAACCCTCACTGACCAGATAGCAGAGAAAGCCAGAGAGCAAAGGGGCCCATTGGTAGTCCATGCTGGTCAGCCTTGTGGGCAGAGAATGAGACAGGAGTTGGGGGAATGGACCTAAAGAGGTAATCTGACTCTCACAGTGCCTCACATTTAGTAGGCTCTCAATAAAAATGTAGTGAATGAATAACATCTCATAGATACTTGAATTAAATGCTGTTACTTCAAACTGTCGTTTTCTTAGCATCTATTATGTGTTAGGTGCTATGAAGGATGGAACGATAAATAAAGCCCTACTGCAGTCCTCCCAAGTATCCATAGTTCCATTTGGAAAGTACTTTACGTGTGTGTGTGTGTGTGTGTGTGTGTGTGTGTGCATACATATATATATATATATATATATATATATATATATATATATATATATTATTATTTTTTTTAATTAACTTGCACAGTCTCCCTCTAAGGTAGGATTTATTATCCCTGTTTTACAGAGAAAGAGCCCCGAGTCTTGAGAGGTTACCAGGCATGTCTAAAGTCACATCGACAGTGGAGTGAAACTCCAAACCCTGGCTGCCTTGTTCTTCATCTCATGAGCGCACCCTAGTTCCATAACTTTTTGAGGCCAGCTTCTTGGGAGAGTACTAGATATCTCCACAGAAGGGCTTATTGATCTGATTCAGCATGCTTATTCTTTTGTTTTTCCAATTAATGGTTAAATAAATTCAGTACATAACATTGTAGATTGTTTTAGCTATAGCTAACCCATTACTCCCATAAGGGATACCCATACAAATCATCTGGGGACTTGTTAAAATGCAGAATTTGGAGGGCCCCTACCAGGTCTAATCTACTGGGTTGTACCCCTAGCAAAGTCCTCAGAGGATATAGTGTAGCTGGCTTGGTAGTGGACTCTGCTTTTGTGAATCACTGATATAGATCAAATTCCTCATTTTACAGATGAGGGTAATGAAGCCCAGAGAGTCAGAGTGACTTGTTCATTGGCACAAAGCTAGTTGGTGTCAAACATGGGTATTCACATTGTCAATAAATAACTTCAACAGCAAATAAGAGTAATATTCATTAAAGCATATAACCTAAGAATGGGTGCCCAAAGCTTGTTTTGCTCAAGTGCTTTTTCATAGATGTGCTTCTGTTAGCTAAATGCGGATTAGATGCACTTTGATCAGAGAAGATTCAACCAAATAACAGATATTGATTTAATGCATATACCAAGGTGAAATGCTTCTTCCTACCTTAAGTCATTTTCAAAGGCAGGATAATGGAGCTGCCTAGTAATCTCTTATTTTAGATTAGTGTAGGTTGGGTTATAAGAATAGGTACTTAAAGATGTGGAAATGTACAGCCACCAGTAAAAACAGAAGGTTCAGTTTTTGTTTGCAAGGTAGACATTTTATTAATGAACCTGATTTTAGAGCAGATACCTGCTGGCTCAGGAAATAAGACTTCAACTACAGGATTAACACAGGGCTACTGAAGATCTCAAGTCTTCAAACTGGTTTTGTGTCTCTAGGAAGTAGAAAAATTGTTTTGAAAAAAATTAATGCATTTCTCTTGATGAAACTGAGAACTCAGACAAAATTGAGTGGCTAATAGGAGTATACTCGTGTAACGAATATTTCTAAGTGTCTCTCATTCCAGGTAGGATCACTCCTGAAATATAATGATAGATTATAAATTATTTTAACAGCACTTGCACTGAGCTGCTTAATCCACTAAACTTAAAGTGGGTACTGACGTTCTATCACGATTTTAGAGATAAAGTTGACAAAGGAGAATTTCTTAGGTAGCTGCTGGAGCAGTTATGACAGTGTTTCTCTACTGATCACTTAAACATCTATTTCAACAGACTCTATCTGTATTGATGTTAAAATATATTAATTTGTCACTCTTTCAATCTGGCAACAATATTTTCTGTAATATGTTCAGTGAGTCTGGGTATATGGTTTGTGTGTGTGTGTGTGTGTGTGTGTGTGTGTGTGTGTGTGTGTGTGTGTAAGATACTGCTTTTGCACATCTTCTCATGCCTATATTTACTGAATTTATTCATTCTTTTATGGAGGGGCAATTCAAAACCTGTTATTAAGACAACGACTTTGACTTTAGAATGAGTTTATGTCTTTAAAGATAGTTTTCAGCAAATGAGCCAACCATATGTTAAATCAAATTTAACATCCATTATGAAACACTGAATCATACTTTATATCTCAGTAATGATAACAAATGATCGCTTATCTCATGTTCTTCTCATTTGTACTACTTCTCATCCATCTTGTTAATACTGCAAAGATTTATTAAATGAACAAATGTCCGACTATAACTATTAATATTAATAGCGTCTTTTTATATTTTCTCTTGCTGCCTTCCTTTTCCATGCTTGCTTAAGCCCACTTTAATGCAAGCTTTAAAAGTAATAATTTTTCTTATTCTGAAATGATAATTAACAGAAAATTAGTAAGTTAGCAACAAAATTATTTCAATGAAACTATACAATTATATTACAAGGCAGAGGATTTGCTGTGTGCTCAGCACTGGAAGCAAAGATCTTTTTTTCACTAGACTAAAAGAGTTGACTTTAAAACCCTGGAAACATTTCAGATACCTTATAACTTAAAATTACTACTTGTGCAGTAAAAGTTTAAATCACTTGAGTAAATTTGTAATTTAATCTTAAAAGTTTAACATTTATTCTTTCTTTCTAAATGTTTTCTGTTGGTATAAGTTGTAAGGAGTTGCCTCTATCTTTTCGTAAAACTTTACTGTAGGTCTTTAACTCAACAAATTCCAAACTGATAACTTCTTCCAAGCCTCCATTTCTAGAAGATGTTCTACCATACTGTCTCTTTCCTCAAGCTCCAAATATGAGTCTCTAACTCTTCTTTATGTCCTAAATTGAATGTTTTCAGGGATGGCTGTTTTTTTTCCTTTAAATAGTTCTCTTAGATATTTAAACCTCTCCTATGACCTTGTTTCTGGACTCTTTTTACCTAAACCCTAGATTACTACCTCAACATCCTGGTTGAGTTCCAAGATATTTGTTTTTCTTGCATTCCTGGATAAACGAATTTTGCTCAGTTTTTATGATTCCTAGCTTTATTTCATGAACTCACATGTTCTTTGAGGGCAAGGATTCAACACAACCTTGATCCATATTCTCCCAAAATTCTGCTTTGCATCAGATGACACATATAAAATTTTAGCTAATGATGTGGTTGTGAGCAAAATCACATTCATATAATGTATTATTTTTAATAGAATAATTATAATAAAAGTGACCATTTATTGATTTCCTTCTACACATTGAGTGTTTTATGTAGATTACCTGTAATTATTTTAATAGCCCTGAGAGGCGGAAATTATTCCTGCTTGAAATGAATGTTTCTTTCTAGAATAATTAGAAGTACAATCAAACTGACAATCATGTTCTGCCATGTGCCATCTCTTTTATTACTAGTATGTGTTAAATTATTTTTTAGCTGCCAATTAAAAGAAAAAAAATCTTTTTTTCTGTGCATTTCTCTCATTTTTTTCTCTCAGAACTCAAGGTCTTTTAGGTACTTCGTTTTATATTTCTCATAATACCTAGGAAAACAACTTACACTTAGCAGGCATTATAAGTGATGCTTTTTATGAATAGTAACATAAAACTAAATCTTCAAAAACTTATTTGTTGACTGTAGACACTAAAATCTTACCAGACTTTTGAGGAGTACTGGAAAGAAAGGATTGGGATTTGGGGAAAAGTCCAATTTAAAGGAGAATTCATTTGTGAGACATGTTATAGAATAAGAACTCTGAAGTAGAGTTTCAGGAGTAGAGGCATGGAGAAAGGCTGTAACTCACAGGGCCATTTGTATTTTACTGCTGACTGGGTGGCTTCAGATGGGAGGGGCTGGTTGTAGGGGTAATATGTTCTTTGATCAGAATGGAAGTAACCCAGGTAAAATGAGGCTATGAGACGAACTCTCTTCACACTATTTACTGAATCCCTCAGTGCAGGGGTGGGGATGAGTTAACACAGAAGATGAAATGGCAGGCTGAGTTAGGAATTCATTAATATTTTTATCCTCTTCCTTATGTTACCTTGGTCTTAATTTCCTGATCTGTAAAGTGGAGATAAAGTTTATCCCCAGGAATGTTAAGGGAATATAATAAAAATTAATTTAAAGGGCTTAGGATAGTGCTAGGTAGAGATCCACGACTTAAACTGCTATTATTTTTGTAATTATAAATATGTATATTAATATATTGTTTTATAACATATTAGTAAGCAATACATTTCATATTATATTTTATTTAGTAGTACTAATATATAATATAAACTATACTAATAATAATGTTGGACATAAGACCTCTGCCTTCTTATAAACATGATTGCTGAGGCTAGTGAAACCATATAGGTATAATTTAAATTGCTCACTTTTGAAGTGGTTCAGCACAATAAATACACAATCAATGTTTTAAAAAAAATGCAACCACAAAAAATTTCAAGATTTTTTAATATCCTTGAAGATTTCTGGAGCTGAGGTAGAGGAGGAAGCATTTAAGGTTCTTCAAGGATTTTAGGTAGAAAGCCTTTGAATATTGCTCTGTCAAAGAGAAGGCAACTTCATTTAAAACGCATCATTAAACATAATATAAATCCAAAGGCACAATTTGGGAACTGCTATGTGAAGGCATATGTTGTAAAGCTTGTTCACTGCTATGTAAACAAATGGTTAGAATCACCTAGTTGTGATATAATAAAGGCAAGAATTTATAAGCTGAGATGTTTGAGCAACAGATAGTAACCTCCATCCTATTTCTAGATCCTACAGGAATGAGAATGAGTACCTATCCTGAAATTAGATTGTTACCAAAACTTGGCATAATGTCAAAGGTGATATTGAATATTCTGAAATAGGCTATTCAAATACTTCCTTTAAAAAGTGCCATTTAGAATGTTTCCCATTTGATCCACAATTAGACTTACATTCTCAATCCTACAGTAAATTTTTATAAGCCAGTCCTTGCTGCTGTCATACTCTTAATTAAACAGGAAATTGCTTCTCTTGAGTTTGGCCAAGATTGAGAGGAAAGATTATGCATCATCGGCATAATATTATCTAAAATTATGCCATATATGGTAGACCCTAATAAAAATCTATAGGTGCCCAGCATAGGACTAAGAACTTCAGTTCAGTGAAGTTTTAGTTTTATTTATATCTTAAACCTGTGGTCACGTAGCTTCAGAATCAGTTCTGGCTTTATTAATGATTTTGTGCTGATAAAACACCTACTATGTGCAGTGCACCATACTGAACTCTGTGGAGGAAATGAAAATGATTAAGACTCAGTTTCTGTTGTCAAGAAGCTTATCTAGTTGGAGAGACTGATGAGCACGCATGTGGCTTTGGGCTGTTACATAGGCTGGTGGTCCTCCCTGCTTTGAGAATGCTGAGGTAAGAAAAATTCATTTTGATGGGAGGACTGGAAAAAATTGATGGATAATATGACATTTGAGCTCAACCTTGAAAGTTTCAACTAGTAGAAATGTGGCAAAGAGGCTGTAAGTTCTAGGAATAGTGACTGGACTTGTTAACCAGGGAAGAGACAGCTGACAACTGTGAGCCTGAAAGGGAAGGGCAGGGACAGATTTCAGAGGATCCTAAATGCCATTGATTCTGAAAGCACTGGGGAGCCGCCAGAGGTTGTATAAAAGGAAGTAATAGGATCAAATGTGTGTCTCCTGAGGATATATGTGGTCACTCTGTGGTTGATTGGATTCATGATGCCCTAGAGCAACAGTTGAAGCAGAAAAACTGGAAAGGGGACAAAAGACTAAAACGGTAGAAATGGAGCCACCACTACTCAATGAGTGGTTAGATGTTGACAGTAGTAGGCAAGCGTACACTAAAGTTTATTTCCAGGTTTCTAGCTTAGATGAGTCTTGATTTCCTTAAAGGAGATATTGACAAAAGCCACAGAGACAGAAGTAATTAATAGAAAGCTTGTTTCAGAGAAATGATAAATATATATAACACATACACATACTCATACACTCGCACCATACCTCCTTGATTCTGTGATACTGTTATTTGTAAGAAAATCATTGATTTTATAATATTTTGGAAAAAAAGAAATGCCATCATCTTAAACATTTAACTCAATCATAAGATGCATCTCTACTTATGTTTAAAATATAAACATAGGCATCTTCAATTTTAGGAAATATGACAATGACCCTTCAGTTATCAATATTTAGTAACTTCTAGCTCATTGAACAATTAAACAATTATAACAGATAACATATATTTTAATTTTAGAATTCAGTTATTACTTCTTTTTGTGTACTCATGTTCTGTGAACTTGGGAAAGTCACTTCACCTCTGGGTGGGGATCAAAGATTCTAAGTGCATTGAAAAAAAAAAAACAAAAAAAAAAAAACAACACTGTAGGAAGACCTCAATGTTATCATATCTCCAGTATGCATTTACCCCTTAGCACGTCCTATCATTCAAATGAAAATGAATGATCTACAAAATACTACCTATATTTCAATTTTAAAAAGTTAAATTTAAAAAAACAAAAGAGATTATCAAATCTAGTCGCACATCCACATTCACTGTGCATTTCGTTAAAAGATATAAAACAATACTATCCTGGGTCTCACCTTTATCTCTCAAATCAAGATTTTGGGGGAATGGAGCTCCAAATCTCATCTTTTTAATGAGTTCCACAAATGATTCTGATGCACAAGCAGAGCTGATTTCCAAGGTGCCTGGGCAGCCTTATTAGATTCTAAGGGATTAGGGTAATAACCCGGCAGTTGGTAGTGGGTCCTGTTTGAACAGCCTGACAGTTGTGTAGAGGGGGCAGGAGACATAGTTTTATTCACGAGTGGTCTCTACGGTCATGTACCTTCTCAGGCTTCTTTATCTATTACCTGCATAGCCAGCTTTTTAATGGAATCTGTTTCTGTGACTTTGCTAAGCCTATTTTCGTCTAGACACTCAGCATTGGCAAATCGTTGGTTTTTCATCATTTACTTTGTTATAAATTTAATGTTAAAGAAGGGCATGACTTAGATATAACTCACAATTTTCTCTATTAATTATAGCATGCTCCTTAATTCTTAAGAACCTTTTTTTTTTTTTTTTTTAAGCAAGGCAACCCTTGGTTGACTTCACAGATTGCAAGGACCTTGTCAGCTTACAATCCCTTATTTATTTATTTTTAATTATTATTATTTTTTTATGCCTACAGCACCTGGTCTTCCTAGGTGGTCTCCCATCCAA
>CM053507.1:53757001-53784089 GCA_028627145.1 Eidolon dupreanum | reverse complement strand
TTTTTTTATGCCTACAGCACCTGGTCTTCCTAGGTGGTCTCCCATCCAAGTACTAACCAGGCCTGACCCTGCTTGGCTTCCAAGATCAGATGGGATCGGGCTTGTTCAGGGTAGCATGGCCACAGACAAGAACCTAAAAATTTTAATTAAATGATAAACAGGGTCTTTTTTTTTTTTTTTCTAGATAGGAAATAATGAACTTTGGATCTGTCTGGATTTAATGTTTAATGTCAACACTAGGATAGGAATGCTAATCACTGAAGCTGCAATAAAACTTAAAAAAAAATTAAAACTTTCTTTGCCATACAAAATCATATTCTAAATTTCAAATAGGAAAAGGCAATTTGAACTTGACCTTCCATACTATTTTTCTGGAGGTTTTCCCCATTGTCTAACCTCTTCTCTTTACTCAGTTTCTTACTAATAGACCTTTAAAATGTCTTTGGCCCCTAGGGCTCCCAGACCTCAGAACCAACTACTGAAAATCTTATCATCATTCATTTAGTCCTATGTATATTCAAATTAAGCAATTAATTATCTTTAGTTCTAATCCACTAAGCCTGCACAATTAACATCTGGAATTCAGTTCATCTTTTTGCTAACTTTCTAATTTAAGGATTGGGAAATAGTAGATCTCCCTACAAGACATAATATTTAACAAAGATTACTTCCTGTATTTAAGTCTTCATTTTATTTTAACTTATGGTACATTTTTGTGCAATATTTTCATAACACTTTTCAGTGTAACTTTTTTCCTAGAGGGAGATTCTAGTGGTAAATTACCTTTTCGATTTCTGAAAAATAGGTAGTGTATCAAAATTATCTATAACAGCAAAATATTTTCAAATAAATAGAGAAACAGTTATTTGCCACACAATGTGATTTTGGTTGTCATTCTGCCCTCTCCCCTTGACTAAATTTCTTACCTGCTTGCCTAAAATTAAAATTGCTTTAAGATTGGGGACACCTTTTATTTCACAACTGAAGACCAGGTAGACTAAGGATATAATTACAAATACCAAGGAAGAGTTCATTCTTGGGCCATAATTGGCACTATGTTCTAATGAGAGCACTTTTACCTTGAGTAGTAGTGGTCCTTGATAGGCTCTAAGAAATGGATTGTCTCACTCAAAGGTAAACAGTGTCTGAAGGAGGCTAAGAATGAAACTATGTAATTGGTTGCAGAATTAAGAAGAGGGACTGAAAGTGGACTTGATTTTTATTGAAAGTTGGTGCTCCAGCCTAATGGTACTGCCCCCTATGGAGAAAATACCTTCCACCATTACACCAGATGGGGCTGCAGCCTTTTTTATATCCAGCTTATATGCCACCTTCTCTGAGAAGCCTTCCTGGCTTCCACCTACAATATCACTTCCCATGTTATTATGCTACCATTTATATTTTACTTACATTACAAACTTTATATCAACATGTGCCTCTTTTCCCAGAATGTTCCATAATCTCAAGTTATTTTCATATCTACTGGTGCTTTTTTTTTGTCATAGTCCCTTATCGCAGTGTAATGATCTTCAGTAAATGTTAACGGATTTAATATATCTAGAGAGTATTTATAATATATTTCAATGGTTTCTATGTATTAAAGAATATTTGAAATATACAGAAAAGAAAATAAACATGTCAACATTAATTATACTTCACATATATATATACATATGTGTGTGTGTGTGTGTGTATATATATGTATATATATAGTCATTCTAACATTCAGGTGAATTTCCTTCTAGTGCTTTTTTTCTATTTATAGCTATGTGTGTGTCTTGTATATTTATAAAATTTACATTAACACATATATACAAATGCATATATATTTGCACATTTTGTTTTGCTTTTTTAATACTTAACTATGTCGACATTTTTTAACATTAGGAATTCTATGAAAACCTGATTTCATATTATCTTTCAATATTAACTGTTGCTTATCAAAATTTAATTAACTGTTCTCATTTTATTTTAATAATTTTGTTGTTATACATAAAACTGAGACATATATCTTACAACTAATTTTTTTCTGGATCTCTGATAATTACATTGGCATAAATTTCTATAAGTTTTTGAATATTTTGATATAGATGCCATTTTGCCCTTCCTAGTACCATATGTTCATGTGCTTTCTTTCTTATAGCCTCTGTAGGTCTGAATATTTTTATTGAAAAAAAAATCCTTTGTCTTTTTTTGTAATAAAAATAGCATATTATTGTTTAAAATTGTGGTTAATAGAATATAGAAAAGTTTAATATTTTTCATATTGTGCTTATCCATTTATATTTCTTATTTTGTGAACTATTCATGGTTTTAATATAGTTTTCTAATGGAGTGTTTGCATCTTATCGATTTATAATAGCTCTTCATATCTAAAGATACTAGCTATTAGTCTGTAGTACATTTTTCAAGCACGGTTTCCTTATATTACTTTCTAACTTTGATTTGTTTATAATGGTTTTTGGGAACTGAACAAAAGTTTTAATTTTATGTAGTTATATGTATCATTATTTTCTTCTTTGTTTTATTTTAATGTTTTTATACTTAAAACGTCTGTTCCCACCCAGATACACAGTTGAATTTTCTTCTAATTATCTTATGGCTCCATTTTTTGCTCTTATTTTATTAATAAATGTGAAATGTATTTTACTGTCTGACAGGAGGAAGAGATGTAACTTATTTCCTGTAGTTAACCAGTTTTTCTACCATTGTTTGCTGCAGTCTTTTCTTCCCTAGAATTTGTATTTCCACGTTTATTAGATGATGACATTTATATACATTATAATCTCTTTTTTCAGACTTTCTCTTCTGTCCATTGACCTAAACATTATTAGATCAGTATGCTTCTATCACAATTTCCTTCCATTATTTATTTTAAATAAGTTTTTCTGTTTAAAAATATTTATCCCAAGAGTGCAAGATTTGTTATACTCTCACCTAATTTAGTAGCAACACTGATAAGTTGTTATGTGTGCACTTAATCACCTATCTATAAAAACTGTGGGAAAAGTTTGTCAATTAAATAGGGAGGTAATAGACGACTTGGGAACATGAAAACTCTGCCCTGCCTTTAACTCACTATGTAAACTTGATCAAGCTAATTTACCTTTCTATGTTGAAATTTTAAAAATAGGGATATTCATAATGTTTACCTTGTATAATTATGAAGATTAAATAAGTAATTTATATAAAATGTGCTTAGCTCATCATGTATTCTTTATTTACTTTTTAATTTTATATAGTGTTAAAATATGCATACATATTTAACATCTTAATTATTTTTGAGTGTACACTTCAGTTGTGTTAAGTATATTCACATTGTTGTGCAATCAATCTCCAGAATTCTTTTTCTTCCTACAAAGCTGAAACTATTGAACAAACATCCTCCTTTCCCCCTCCTCTACCCTGTGGCAACTAACCTTTTACTTTCTGTCTATATGAGCTAGACTATCGTAGGTACCTTATATAATGGAATTATACAGTCTTTTTGTTACTGGCTTATTTTACTTAGTGTGGTGTCCTCAAGCTTCACATAGCATGTGTCAGATTTCTTCCCTTTAAAAGGCTGAATAATGAACACTGTATGTATATACTACATTTTGTTTATCCATTCGTTTGTCTAAGAACACATGGGTTACTTCTACTTTTGACTGTGCTGAATAATGCTATTACTAAAATATGTGCACACATAACTCCTCAAGTCCCCACTTTCAATTATATATCCCAAATAGAATTGCTGGATCATATGGTAATTCTATTTTAATTTTTTATTGGGGGGGAATATACTATTTTCCATAACAGCTGTCATAATGTATTCCTTTTTTTCAATTGGAATTGACATTTAATATTATTTTATATTAGTTGTAGGTGTACCGCCTACTGGTTAGACATTTATGTAATTTATGAAATGATTCCCCCCAATTAGTCTAGCACCTATCTGACACCACACATAGTTATTACAATATTACTGACTATATTCTCTATGCTGTATTTCACATCCCTGCAACCATTTTGTAACTACTAACTTGTACCTCTTAATCTTTTCAACTTTTTTACCCTTAATCCCCCTTAAACCCCATAATCCCCCTCCCACCTGGCAGTCATTAGTTTGTTATCTGTATCTATGAGTCTGTTTCTGTTTTGTTTGTTCATTTATTTTGTTCTATAGATTCCACATATAAGTGAGATCATAAGATATGTGTCTTTGATTTTTTTCATTTAGCATAATATCCTCTAGGTTCATCCATGTTGTTAAAAATGGTAATATTTCATTTTTTTCAATGACTCAGTAATATTCCATTGTATCTATGTACCACCTCTTCTTTATCTGATTGTACATTAATGGGTCCTTGTTAATTCCATCTCTTGGCTCTTGTAAATACTATTGCAGTAAACATATGAATGTATACATCTTTTCTTTTTTAAAAATTAATTAATTAATTAAGTAATTAATTTTTTTATGGTGACATTGTTTAACGAAATCTAATATGTTTCAGTTGTACATTTTAACACTAAGGCATATATATATATTTACATTGCATGTTTACCTCTCATAGTTAGATTTCTTTTTGTCACCATGTATTTGAATCCCTTACCCCGGCTACCTCCCCCCACCCCTCTGGTAACCACCAAGTCCACGAGTCTCTGTTTGTCCTGTTCGTTTGTTGCTTTTAAGTTTACTTCTCACACATAAGTCATATCGTGTGATCTTCAACTTTTTCTGACTTATTTTGCTTAGCATGAATATCTCGAGGTCCATCCATGTTGTCACAAATGGCAGTATTTCATCTCTTCTTATGGCTGAATAATATTCCATTGTATATGTATACCACAGCTTCTTTAGCCAATCATCTATTGTAGGACTCTTCGGTTGCTTCCATGTCCTGGCCACTGTGAATAATGCTGCTATGAACATCAGGATGCAAATATCTTTTCAGATATGGGTTTTCAAGTCTTTTGGGTAAATACCTAATAGCGAGATTGCTGGAATGTATGTTATATCAATTCTTAGTTTATTGAGGAATCTCCGTATTGTTTTCTATAGTGGCTGTGCCAATTTGCAGTTCCACCAGCAGTGTATGAGGGTTCCTTTTTCTCCACATCCTCTCCAACATTTGTTGTTACTTGTCTTGTTGATTATAGCTATTCTAACAGGTGTGAGATGGTATCTCATTGTGGTTATGATTTACATTTCCCTAATAGCTAGCAATGTTGAGCATCTTTTCTATATTTATTGGCCATTTGTATGTCCTCTAAGGAGAAGTTCAGGTCCTCTGCCCATTTTTTGATTGATTGTTTGTTTTATTGTTGTATTGAATTGTATGAGTTCTATGTATATTTTGGATATTAGACCCTAATTGGAGGTATTGCTTGCAAATTTATTTTCCCATTCGGATGATTGTCTCTGTACATTGTTGATGGTTTCTTTTGTTGTACAGAAGCTTTTTAGGTTGGTATAGTCCCATTCATTTATTTTAGCTTTTATTTCCCTTGCTTTTGAGGTCAAATTCATAAAATCTTTAAGTCCAAGGCCCTTGAGTTTAGTTCCTATTTTTTCTTCTATGCGTTTTATAGTTTCAGGTCTTATATTCTGATCTTTAACCCATTTTGCATTAATTTTGGTGCATGGTGAAAGACAACAATCTAGTTTCATTCTTTTGCAGGTGGCTTTCCAGTTTTCCCACCACCTTATTGAAGAGCCTTTCCTTTCTCTGCTGTATGGTTTTGGCTTTTTTTGTTAATAATTATTTGCCCATTTTAATACAGGTTTATTTCTGAACTCTTGATTCTCTCCCATTGGTCCATGTGTCTGTCTGTTTTGCTGCCAATACCATGCCATTTTGATTATTGTCACTTTGTAGTATAATTTGAAGTCAGGCAGAGTGATGCCTCCAGCCTCATTCCTTTTTCTCAGGATGGCTATGGCAATTCAGGGTCTTTTGTGCTTCCATACTAATCTGATGATTTTTTGTTCTATTTCTTTAAAAAATGCCGATGAGATTTTGATGGCGATTGTGTTAAATCTGTATAATTCTTTAGATAATAAGGTCATTTTAATTATGTTGATTCTTCCCATCTAAGAACACAGAATATCTTTCCATTTCTTTATATCTTCTTTGTTTTCTTTTAATAAGGTCTTGTAGTTTTCATTATATAGGCCCTTAACATGTTTCATTAGATTTATTCCTAGGTATTTTATCCTTTTTGTTGCAATTGCAAAATGAATTATTTTTCCCACTTCTTTTTCTGACACTTTGTTATTAGAGTATGAGAATACTATGGATTTTTGAACATTGATTTTGTATCCAGAAACTTTACTGTATTCGTTTGTTTCTAGTAGTGTTCTTGTGGAGTCTTTAGGGTTTTCTATATAGAGAATTATGTTATCAGCAAATAGTGACAGTTTAACTTCTTTGTTTCCTATTTGGATGCCTTTTATATCTTTCTTTTGCCTGATTGCACTCTCTAGAACTTCCAAAATTATATTGAGAAACAGTGGTGAGAGTAGACAGTCTTGTCTTGTTCCTGATCTTAAAGGAAAGGTTTTTAGTTTTCACCATTCAATATAATGTTGGCTGAGTGTTTGTGATATATAGCCTTTATTAGGTTAAGGTACTTTCCTTCTATATCAATTTTCTTAAGTGTTTTTACCATAAATGGATGCTATATCTTGTCGAAGGCTTTTTCTGCATCTATTGATATGATCATATGATCCTTCTTTTTTAATTTGTTTATGTGATGTATCACAGTAATTGATTTGCATATGTTGAACTATCCCTGTGTCCCTGTGATGAAGCCCACTTGAACATGGTGTATAATCTTTTTAATATGTTGCTATATTTGGTTCGCTAGTTTCTTATTTAGTATTTTTACATCTGTGTTCATTAGAAATATTGGTCTGTAGTTTTCTTTTTTTGTGTTATCTTTACCAGGTTTTGGTATCAGGGTGATATTGGCCTCATAAAATGTGTTGAGAAGTATTGCTTCCTCTTTGCTCTTTTGGAAGAGTTTGAGGAGAATAGGTATTAAATCTTCTTTGAACGTTTGGTAGAATTCACTGGTGAAGCTATCTAATTCTGGACTTTCACTTTTTGGTGGGTTTTTGACGATTGTTTCCATTTCTATACTGCTGATCACTCTATTTAAATTTTCCAGTTCTTCTAGATTCAGTCTAGGAAGGTTATATTTTTCTAAGTACTGGTCCATTTCTTCTAGGTGATTAAATTTGGTGTTATATACTTTTTCATTGTATTCTTGTATGATCCTTTGTATTTCTGTGGTGTCTCATAATTTCCTCTCTTTCATCCCTGATTTTGTTTATTTGTGTCCTTTGTCTTTTTTCTTTAGTGAGTCTAGCCAGAGGTTTGTCAATTTTATTAAACTTCTCAAAGAACCAGCTCTTTGTTGCATTTATTTTTTTCTATTTTTTTTTGTTTTGTTTTCAATTTATTTATGTTCTATTTTTGATTATTTCTTTTCTTCTGTCGACTTTAGGCTTCACTTGTTCTTCTTTTTCTAGTTTTTTAAGATTTGGGCTTGTTCTTTTTTTTGGAGGTAGGCCTGTAATGATATGAACTTTCCTTTTATGACCACATTTGCCATGTCCCAAAAGTTTTGATATGTTGTACTATCATTATCATTCATTTCTATGGATCTCTTGATCGCTCTTTTTATTTCTGCTTTGACCCAGTTATTCCTCAGTAGCATGTTGTTTAATCTCCATGTATTTGTGATTATTCCCACTTTATTTTTGCAGATGATCTCTAGTTCAAAGCATTATGATCAGAGAATATGGTTGGTATGATTCTAACCCTCTTATATTTGTTAAGGCTACCTCTGTGTCCCAGTATGTAGTAAATTTTTGAGAATGTTCCATGTGTACTAGAGAAGAATGTATAAGCAACTGTTTTGGAATGAAAGGCTCTGTAAACGTCAATTATGTCTAGTTGGTCTAATGTGTCATTTAAGAATGTTATTTCCTTGTTGATTTTTTGTTTGGACAATCTGTTCATATCTGACAGTGGGGTATTTAGGTCCCTACTACAACAGTGCTATTTCTCCCTTTAGTTCTGTTAGTAATTACTTTATATATTTCGGGGCTCCCTGATTGGGATCATAGATATTAATAAGAGTTATGTCTTCTTGGTGCATGATTCCCTTTATCATTATAAAGTGTTTTTCAGTATCTTTGTTTACCTTTTTTTATTTTGAAGTCTATTTTGTTCAATATTAGTACTGCTACTCCTACTTTTCTCTGAGTGCCATTTCACTTTGAGTCTATATTTATGTCTTTGGAACTGAGATGTGTCTCCTGGAGGCAGCATATAGTTGGGTTTTGATTATTGATACAGTCTGCAACCCTGTGCTTTTTCATTGGTGAGTTTACATTTAGGGTGATTATTAAAATATGAGTTCTTCTTATAGCCATTTTATCTTTCACTTTTTGGTAGCTCATTGTTTCCATTGTTTCCTTGTCCTCGCATTTCTGTTTTCTTTATTTTGGGTGGATTTTGTGGGATTTTCCTCTGGTCCTTCTTGTTTTATGTTATATACTTCAGTTCTGAATCTTTGGTGTTTGATTACTATTATAGATATATAAAGGACAGTTGTGTGTGTGTGTGTGTGTGTGTGTGTGTGTGTAAATATTATATATATATATATACACATACATACATACATACATACATACATATTATATATATACATATATACATTTTCTTCTGAGCTTGCCTTATCTCCATTTGCCTTGGCGAATTTAGATCGTTGAATCCTCCCCTTTTCAGCCATTGCTATCTCAATTTACCCCATGTATGCTGAATGTTCATTACTATCTTGTAGCAAATCTCTTCTTATTATTTAAGCTTATAATATGCTTTTCTTAATAAGAGCTGCACTCCTCTGCTTCTATTTGCCTAATAGTCACCTTACTCCTAATTATGTATTTTTTTGCTCATTTTCTTTTAGGTAAGCTGACACCTTTCAGTATTTCCTGTAATGCAGGCCTCGTAATGGAGAATTCCCTGAATTTTTGTATGTTTGGAAAGGTCTTTATTTCTCCTGCATATCTAAAGGAGAGCTTAGCTGGATATATTATTTTTGGCTGATAGTTTCTTTCATTTAATAGTTTGAATATTTGATTCCACTTCTTTCTGGCTTGTAAAGTATGTGCTGAGAAGTCTGATGATAATCTAATGAGTTTTCCTTTATATGTTACCATCTTCTTTTCCCTGACTGCCCTGAGAATTCTGTCTTTGTCATAGATTTTTGATAATTTTAATGCAATGTGTCTTAGTGAATGCCTTTTTGGGTTTAGATAATTGATTGTTCTGTTGACTTCTTGAATTCCAAGCTCCAGCTCATTCCTTAGATTTAGAATATTGTTGTCAACTATTTGTCTGAAAATGCTTTCTAGTCCCTGTTCCTTTTCCTTGCCTTCGATAATGCCCATTATTCAGCTAGATCTTGTATTTCTCTTTCATTATTTTTCATTCTTCAGTTTCTCTCTTCTTCCTTCTGATTTATTTCTACATTTCTGTCTTTGATATCACTGATCCTTTCCTCCATTTGGCCGACTCTATTTCCCAAGCTTGCTATTCATTTTTCAACTCTTGCAGTGCATTCTTTATCTCCAGAAGGTCTATTCATTTCTTTTGGAGAGTTTCAATCTCATTGCTAAAGAACTCATTCTGCTCACCTAGTTGTTTTTCAATTCCTGAAATTGTTGATGTGATTTGTTTTGGATCTCATTGAGTTTTTTCAGAAGTACCATCCTGAATTCTCTGTCATTTAAGTCACATATTTCTATGTCAGTAAGCTTATTTTTTGTAGATTTTTCTCTTTATTTCTGAGATGCCTTGTCATCTTGGTTGTTCATGGTGTTTAATGAACTATTTTTCCACATGTGCATTGTTGAAGTGTATTCTGCTTTTTTCCAGAATAAAGATTTATTATATAATGCTCTCTCTAGCTTGTTGCAAAGAAGGTGTTTTTCTTTTGGTTTACAGTAGGTGGTGTCTAAGCCTCTTGGATCCTTGCTTTATATAAAGCCTTAATAATGCTTTTTTTATTATTATAGATGTTTAATCATGCTTGCTTCCCTCAGTCTCAGTCCCTGTCAGTGTTAATGACAGTTTTGGTAGCATTTGCTCATATTCCCCTGGGGCTCTGTGGTGTTTGGTCTCAGAGGATATGGGGGAAAGGGCCCTCAGGGTTGTGAGATGGGGGCTGCAGCTCAGCCTCATTTTTACAACTACTGTTGGTAAAAATTACCTATTGCTTCTCTGCTATCCCACTTGCCTGCTTCTGCCTTGATGCCTGGGAACTGCTCCTGGCCACGTGGTAGCTCTACCAGCAAGGCTGTTCAGGGAACTTGCCATACCTTCTCCCCTCCTCCTCCTCCTACAGGGAGCTCTGAATGTGAGAGGCAACTTCTTTGTTTTGCCCGACACCCCAGGTTCTGATCTGTGGTAGCTCTTATGTGCAGATCCCGTGCTCAGATGTGCTGGTGTGCAGTTTGGGTGTTTTTTGTTGTTGTTGTTGAGTTTTAGATGTTCAGCTTATTGTTTTTTCAAGGGGAGAAATCTTGGGATGTCTCTCACTCCACCAGTTTTCTGACATTGCTCCTATCTTTTCAAATTAGTGTTTTGGATTTTTTTGGATAAATACCCAGAAGTGGAATGCTGGGTTATAAGGTAGTTCTATTTTTAATTTTTTGAAGAATCTCCAAACTATTTTCTATAGGTAGCTGTACCAATTTGCAATCCCAACAACAGTGCATGAGGGTTTGCTTTTCTCCACATCCTTGCCAGCACTTGTTGCTTTTTGATTTACCAATGATGCCTATTCAGACAGGAGTGACACGATATATCATTGTGGTTTTAATTTGCATTTCTCTGATGATTAGTGACCTTAAGTATCTTTTCACATGTCCATTGGTCATCTATAGGGCTTCTTTGGAGAAGTGCCTATTTAGGTCCTCTAACCATTTTTTAATAGGATTGTTTGTTTGTTTGGTATTCAGTTTTATGAAGTCCCTATAAATTTTAGATATTAACTCCTCATCAGCTATATCATTGGCAAATATTTTTTTCTCAATTCAGTAGGTTGTCTTTTCATTTTGTTGGTGGTTTTCTTTGCTGTGCAAATACTTTTTAGTTTGATGTAGTTCAATTTGTTTATTTTCTCTTTTGTTTCTCTTTTCTTGAGGAGATATATTAGAAAACAATATGACTAAAAGCAGTGTCAGTGAGTTTTAATGCCTTAGTTTTCTTCTAGGAGCTTTATGCTTTCAAGTCTCACATTTAAGTCTTTAATTTATTTTGAGTTTATTGTTGTATGTGATATAAAAAGGTGTTCCAGTTTTATTTTTTTGTATGTATCTGTCTGGTTTTTCACAACATCATTTATTGAGTAGACTGTCTCTACTCCATTTTGTATTCTAGCCTCCTTTGTCATGGATTAAAGGACCATATAGTTACAGATTTATTTCTGGGCTTTCTGTTCTGTTCCATTGATCTTTGTGTCTGTTTTTGTGCCAGTACCATGCTGTTTTGATTACTATAGCTTTGAAGTATAGTTTGATGTCAGGCAGTGTGATACCTCCAATTTTAGTATTCTTTCTTAAGATTACCATGGCTATTCGAGATCTTCTATGATTCCATATAAATTTTTGGATTATTTGTTCTAGTTTTGTGAAAAATGCCATTGGTATTTCAATAGGGATTGTATTGAATCTATAGATTTCTTTCGGTACTATAAACATATTAGTGATGTTAATTCTTTCTATCCGTGAGAGCATGGTATATGCTTTTATTTATTTGTATCTTCTTTAATTTCTTTTTCTTTTTTTCCTTTTTTTTTTTTAAACAAGGCAACCCTTGCTTCATCTCACAGATTACGAGGACCTTGTTGGCTTACAATCTCTTGTTTTTTATTTTTTACTCCTACAGCACCTGGTCTTCCTACGTGGTCTCCCATCCAAGTACTAACCAGGTCCAACCCTGCTTAACTTCCAAGATCAGACAGGATCGGGCATGGCCATAGACTTCTTTAATTTGTTTTTCAATGTCTTATAACTTTTCAAGTAAAGCTCCTTTAACTCCTTGGTTAATTTATTCCTAGGTATTTTGTTGATTTTGATGTAATTGTAAGTTGGATTGTTTTCTTAATTTCTTTTTCTGATAGTTCATCATTGGCATATAAACATGTAATCGATTTCTGAATATTGGTTTTGTATCCTACTACTTTACTGAATTCATTTATCAGTTCTAATTGTTTGTTTGTTTATTTATTTACTTATTTGTTTCTGGAATCTTTAGTGTTCTCTACAAATAGTATCATGTCATCTGCAAATAATGACAGTTTTACTTCTTCTTTTCCAATTTGGTTGTCTTTTATTTCTCTTTATTGTCTGATTGCTGTGACTAGGACTTCCAATACTGTCTTGAATAAAAGCTATTAAAATGGACATCTGTGTCTTGTTCCTGATCTTACAGAAAATGATTTTAGCTTTTTCTCCTTGAGTATGATGTTAGCTGTAGTTTTGTCATATATGGCCTTTATTACATTGAGGTATGTTCCTTCTATCCCCACTTTGCTTTGAGTATTTTTCATAAATGGATGCTGGATTTTGTCAAACACTTTTTTTGCATCTGTCAATATGATCATATGATTTTTATCTTTCAATTTGTTATTGTGATGTATCAGATTAATTAATTTGAGGTTATTGATCTAACCTTGCACCCCTGTAATAAATCCAGCTTGATAATAGTGTATGGTCTTTTTAATATATTGCTGAATCTGGTTTGCTAATATTTTGTTGAGTTTTATATCTATATGTTCATTGGGGACATCAGACTATAACTTTCTCTTTTTGTAATGTGTTTGTCTGGTTTTGGAATCAAGGTAATGGTGGCTCATAAAATTACCTTGGGAGCCTTCCCTTCTCTTGAACTTTTTGAAATAGTTTGAGAAGAATGGGTATTAATTCTTCTTTGAATGTTTTACAAAATTCACCTATGAAGCCATCCAGTCCAGAACTTTTGTTTGTTGAGAGTTTTTTGATTATTGATTCGATTTTATTAGTAGTAATTGGTTCAGATTTTCTGTTTCTTCTTGGCTCTGTAAGTCATGGAAGATTATATGTTTCTAAGAATTTATCCTTTTATTCCAGATTGTCTAATTTGTTGGCATATGATTGCTCATAGTATTTTCTTATAATCTTTTGTATTTCTGTGGTATCAGTTGTTGCTTCTCTTTCATTTCTGATTCTATTTATTTGAGTCCTCTCTCTTTTTTTCTTGATAAGTCTAGTTAAAGGTTTAACAGTTTTGTTAATGTTTTTAAAGAACCAGCTCTTGGTTTCATTGATTTTTTGAATTGTCTGTTTAGACTCTCTTTTGTTTATTTCCACTCTGCTCTTTAGTATTTTCTTCCTGCTACTCAGTTTGGGCTTTGTTTGCTGTTCTTTTTGAAGTTCCTTTAAGTGTAAGGTTAGATTGTTTGAGAGTTTTCTTGTTTCTTGAGGTATGCCTGTATTGCTATGAATTTCTGTCTTAGGACTGCTTTTGCTGCGTCCCATAGGTTTTGAGTCATTATATTTTCATTTTTATTTGTCTCAAGGTATCTTGATTTCTTCGTTGATCTCATTGTTAATCCATTAATTGTTTAATAGCATATTATTTGGCCTCCATGTGTTTGTTTCTCTTTCCACTTTTTTCTTGTAATTGATTTCTAGTTTCATACCACTGTGGTCAGAGAAGATGCTTGATATGTTTTGAATTTTCTTAAAATTATTGAGACTTGTTTTGTGGCCTAACATGTGATCTATCTTGGAAAATGCTTCATGTGCACTTGAAAAAAATATATTCTCCTGCTTGGGGGTGAAATGCTATAAAAGCATCAATTAAATCCATCTGGTCTAATGTGTCATTTGAGGCAACTGTTTCCTTGTTAATTTTGTATGAAAGATCTCTGCATCGATGTCAATGGGATATAAACGTCTCCTACTATGACTGTATTATTGTAGATCTCTCACTTTACATCCATCAGTATTTGCTTTATATATTTAGGTGCTCCTGTTTGAGGCACATAAATGTTTACTAGGGTTATATCTTCTTGTTGGATTGATTCTATTATTGCAGTGTCCTTCTTTGTCTCTTATTGCCTTCATTTTAAAGTGTATTTTGTCTGATGTTAATGCCCTGCCCCAGCTTTTCTTTTTCACTTCTATTTACATGGAATATATTTTTTCCATCCCTTTATTTTTAGTCTGTGTGTGTCTTTTGATCTGAAATGGGTCTCTTGTAGACAGCATATCTATGAGTCCTATTTTGCTATCATTTCAGCTACCCTTTGTTTTCTGATTGGAACATTTAATCCATTTATATTTAAAGTGAGTATCAATAGGTACAAAGTTATTGCCATTTTATTATTTATATGTTTGTTCTTTTATTGTGGTTCAAAGCCAGCCTGTAGGTATATTGGTTCTGGGGCCACTTGGAATGGGCTCTTGTGCAGGCCGAAATCAGATGCTACCTGTGACTATCCCAGGGCAACCTAGTAGGAGCTACAAAGCTATCCACAGTTGGTGACTGCCTGTGCTGGACCTGGAGGCAAGTGGGAGAGGCCAACCTGCCAACCAAGACCAGCTGCCACTATTACTGGGTATGGGGTATCTCAGCAAAAGGTCGAGAGCATCCCAAGCCCTGAGGCTGCCTGCCAGTTACCCATAAGTCTCAGCTACTGAAAGAGTCTAAGGCAGTATGTGAGCTGGATGAAGTGTGGTCCCTGGTAGTCACAAGGGTGAGGTGAGTGGTGATCAATTTAATGCAGATCCGGATGTGGCACCAGTTCTAAGCCTAGGATCACTCACAAAAGTCTCAGAGTATACCAAGGCCAGCCACCCCCTGCCCCTTACCCAGAGACCACTGAGATTTGTCCAAGAAAGACTGCAGCTCCAGCTGGGGCTGATTGCCTGCCACTGCAAATGTCTTTGGCAGTGCACAAGTTAGGTGGAGCAGGGTCCCAGGGAGTCATTGGGGTGGAGCGAGTGGAATTTACCAGGCCAATGCAAAATCAGATTTATCCATGTTGGGAAGGATTCAGCACAGGAAAAATGGTGTCTGCCTGTAGACTACATGGGAGGAGGGCTCGACACAGAGATAATAGCAGCTATTCTGCCATATAACTCAGTCTTTCCCTGCTTGTCTCTAGCATTTCCTGAGTCACCATCCCTCTGCCAGAGCCCAGGGTGAGTGCTTGCAAGAAAGTGAGTCTGTGCATGAGCCTTATCAGAGGATGGCTGGGTTTCTAGCAGCCTTCCATCTTACCCCGACAGACAAAATTGCCATAGATTTTCACAATCACATTTTGTGGGGACTCTCTTCCTAGCACTAGATCCTGAGTTTGAGGGGCCTGGTGTGAGGCTTTGTCCCCTTACTCTTTGTGGGTAGCCTCTGTAGCTGAATAGTACTCTCAATACTTGACCACCACACATGGGTGTGGAGCTAGCCCTCCTACCAATCTCAATGTGTCCTCTTTAAATCCTTAGTTAAAAGAGTTCTGTCTGTCGTATTGTGTTCTAAATGTTCATGTATAATTAGGACAAAGGATCCTGATTTATACATGGCTGATATTAGGATACAGTGACTGACATGTAGGACAAAACTCTAAATCCCAGTAGACTAAGCCAATTAATGGGTTAGTTGTATAGGTAACACACACATTGAACAGCTCTTCCTTTTTCACCTTCTTTTAACTGCTAAACTGGCCTAAGTGGGAAGGATATAAGGGCTATAGTGATAAGTTTATGTAGTACCTGAGTGCTAGCCCACTCATTTATATGTTCACCAATTTATTAAATACCTCATGTGTATCTCACATTGTTACAGATAATGGGGATACAGAAGGGAAAAGGAGAGACAAGATCTTTACTTTCATGGAGCTTACATCCTGGTAGGGAAGAGAGATAGTATGCCAGCAAAAAACTAAATGGGCAAGATAATTTCAGATTGTGATAAGTGGCATGAAAATTTATCAATGGGGTAAAAGGACAACACTTTCATGGGGCAGGAGGAGAGGCAACTTTAGACAGGAATGTCAGGAAAAGTCTCTTTAATTAGGTCATATGTAAGCAGAGACCCTATAGGGCAATGGTCCCCAACCTTTTTGGCACCGGGGACTGGTGCTCCTGTGAGAATCTAATGCCTGATGATCTGAGGTGGAGCTGAGGTAGTGACGCTAGCGCTGGCGAGTGGCAACAAGTACAGATGAAGCTTCGCCCGCTCACCTGCCACTCACCTCCTGCTATGAGGCCTGTTCCTAACAGGCCATGGACCAGTACCAGTCTGTGGCCTGGGAGTTAGGGATCCCTGCTATAGGGGGCACAATGGTTGACTCGCTACCAATGCACCATTTAAGCCAATCATCAGCCCATAACATTGCCTGGTCACTGGTATAGGACCATGTGTCAGCAAATGGTGTAAGATGGCCCAATGAGACTCAAGGGAAGGCTTTATATACAATGGCTAGGGATTAAATGGCTTTCTCTCTGCTTTTGGTCTAAATCAATGGCTCAGGCAGCCTTGATTGCGGCTCATTTCTTTTATGCTCCTACATGGAGATTCAGCCCATGAAACTGATTTTTCTATATGGTCTAGATGAGTTTATGGTTTCCATTTATCCTCACTCAAATTAGAATTGTTATTGAGCTGAAAGCAACATTCCTCAGATTCTCTTTTAGCCAGGTTCTAGGTTCAGAAAAGATTCCACCAATGATATATATTCATGTGCTATTTGACAGGTGACAGTGAGGTGGAGGGCATCTTTTAGCACCACTTTTGCTATTTCTGTTGGCAAGCATGACTATGGAAATGTGGGGATTCCCTGCAATCATGTTTCTCTATCCATTCTCCAGTATTTTTTTTTTTTTTAAGAAATGATTGAGGGTGGCAGAAGCAGTGGTGGCAGCATTTGATCTGACTAACTAAGCTCTGAACAGCAACTCTGAATGTGCCTTCCTCACTTTTCTACATGTCCAGAGGCAGCTGTATGGGTGGTTGCTTCTCAATTTTATTATGGCTTTACGGTGGTCTCAGAGGTAGTGGCTCCTTGTAACTTCCCATTGGTCAGTGGGACGCTGTTTGGGGAAGATTTGCTGGAGATGTGACCTACAGCCTGTTCCTTCAGCCATTCTGGTGTTTTTTAAAGCACCAACTTCTTCATATGAAACCCCTCCTGCTTAAAATATCTAGAATGGGTTCTAGTTCTTGTACTTGAATCCAGTTGGCACACTGATGCTTCTGTGAGAAAAAAGAAAGAACTAACCCCATGTCAGATGACTTCATTTAGCCACTTATATTATTATGTGAGATAATAATTTCCCTTATTGTTCAAGCCAGTTTTAGCCAAGATTTTGACTCTTAAAACTGAAAATAATTTTAACAGATATAGACATTAAGAGATACAAAATTAGAGAGAGAGCAAACCATGGATCAATTTTGGGGAATGGTATTTCAGGTGGTGAGTTGAGTGATGCTTAATTTGAAGTGTCTCATAGATGTCCAGGTGGAGATGCCTGAGAGGCTTTTGACTGTACAAGTTTACATGTGAGCAGAAAAGTTGAGTCTGTAGATAGAAAACAGTGGTAGGTCAAGACAAGGCTAGAGGCACAGCAAAAACAGAGACCAGTTTTTCATTTCTTTTTGACAGCTTTTCTGCCTCTTTGTAAGTCAATGTTGTTTTCTTTTTATCAAAAGCATTAAATTTAAAAATAATTAAAGGATAAATACTACACTTCAAATATGTTTTATTTGTTTAAAATGTAGTATAAATGAAAATTATTTTCAAATGCCCAATAAAGAAAATATAATTAAAAAGAAAAAACAGTTAACACCAATTGCTGGAAGAAAACTCATCGGCTTGAGTTAGTATCATCTCTCTGGGGACTCAGGAGGAGTCTGTTACACATCCACAATTTTAGAGAGATGTCATTACCAACTTTTATTATTGCACTTGAACTGTAGCCTTGGTTAAAGAGCATGTATCATGTTATCACAAGGCCATCTTTAATTTCACTCTTTGCTTCTACTTATTCTAGATTTAATCTAGGCCTTTAACCTATTTCCATGCATTTTTAAGTGAATTCTTTTAACACTGATCTAAACAGACCATTCAAAAGAATGGAAAAATCAATATTCAGTGGTATTCTTTGGTAGAGGAAAAATTCATACTTTTTTTCTTTTGGAGTAATTGATTTGTAGCGTAGCTTGCCTCTGACGTCATGGCTGTGCTCATTACTTCCAGCTCACATTTCAGGAGCTGCATTATGGAGGACTTTCCAAGGCTCTGGTGATTGTCCCATTGGCAGGAGAAGTAGAGAAAAGCTTAGCAGGGATTAGGGAGGGTAAGTTGTGATGTATATGGAAGAGAAGATTTTGGTGAAATAAATGTACATGTGAAAAATTTAGCCAATCTCAAAGCCAATCATACAATTCTAAACAAGACAGAAATTTTGAGTGATCTTTATGTCAAGCTGCCTTTCTTAACCAGGTGATCATGACCAGGTCTCAACATCAATGATTATTGAAATAAAAAAAAAAAGAATAACAAATAAAATAACTATATTACATATAAAGCAAATTGCTTGCTATCTTAGATAATCTATTTCAAACATCTTAAGTAGTATTAGTATCTCTAATAAAGAGAGGCCCAGAGAGATAAAGTGATTTATCTGAGAACACGCAGCTAACAAAAGGCAGAAATAGGATTCAAACTCATCAGCTTTGCTCCGATGTGCACATTCTTTACATCATTAACCACGAACAATAGTATCTGTCTAGTGATCGTTGGATTCTCTGAGGAAGAAGATCCTCTTACTTTCCTAAGTTATTCCTTTGAGTCCTTTTGTCCTGATGAGAAAGTAATATAAATGTTATACAAAGCTAGAAGGGATGACTACAATTATTTCATTCATTCTTTGTGTCCCAGAGAAGAACTTAGCAAGATGATCAAATGAATGGAGAGGTTGTGACTTACTCTGCCTCTCTTCCTCACTTAGAGATTCACACAGCATGTTTGCATATTATATGCTCAGAAAATTTTGGATGTTTAACACAGCATTTTCCAAATCTCTTTGACCAGACTTGTATCATCATTCTATGGGGTAGCCCAAACCCCTCAAACCACAAGGATGCTGAGCACAGAAAGGTCAGGAAGATAGTCCTTGCGACACAGGTTTTCTGTTTCTTACACAGCCATAACATTGGATCAGTTTTGGCCTATTTAAGTTATGTAAATCATTGGGTATATGATCCAAGCCTCTAAAATAAAAGTCCTTTAACATTCGCAATAGTTTTTCAGAAAGCAGCTTTTGAAACAATCTGCTTAAAATGCCACTTTGGGCTGTTTTAAACCCTCTTTAAAGAAGGTTGAGGAAGTATAGTTTATGTGTCACTGGTTTACTTTTGGCCGCTGCTGTGGGTTAGCAGCCAACTGAGAGAAGCATGAGGAGGATGCAGTCTGTAAAGAAGAGCTTCACCTACAGAAAGGTCAGATTTGTGCAAACATAAGCAGGCTAGCTGAGAACAGGGCCTCCAGGTCCCTAGAGTTCCATTTTCACCTTTTTTTCTTGTTAAGTCTCTATAATGTAGGATACTCATTTACACACAAGCCATTTTCTGCAGCATTTAAGAAAACCATTAACCACTTGCTTCTGTTTTTCTCACAATGTATACCCAGCCCCTTCTCTGTTCTGCTGTGCCAGACCTGCTAGGATTTGGAGGAACCCTAAGGGTTGTAATCCTTTCAGTTATTTGGCCCAAGAAATATCTCTGTTTGTTCTATTTATTTTCACTTTAGGAAAAAGCCAGAGATTGATTTTTTTTTCTTTTTTGCATTCCCTAAGACTCAGTTATAGAGTCAACATGGGAAATTATTTCACTTTGAAATTGTGTTTTATGGAGCTCAATACCCTCTGAGATGCATGAGATGACATAAAATGATCAAATGCAAACTCTGCTGACAAATTCCCTGTGTGAATGACATTAACCGAAGAGCTAATATTTCTTCCTAGGCTCTTCTGCTGAACTTGGAAAACCAGACCTGTTTTAATACATGAGGTGGCGGAGAAGAAAGGTCCTGGCTGAAACAGCATTTCTGTTTTGTCATTTTCTCTCTCTCTCTCTCTTCTTCCCCTCCCTCTCTTTCGTGCTTCTAGAGCAGAATTAAGTGTGTGAGGATCTTTGAGTTCAGAAGCTCTCAGTTGGTGCTGTGCAGACCAGCTCTGGTTGTCATGAATAAAAAGGAGAATAACCAAGTTGACAGTGAGAGAGCACAAAGCCATGAGTGACTGAGAGAGAAAGTTAGAAAATAGAAGGAACCAAGAGATCTGAGGACCAGGAAATGAGAGTGACAGCAAATTTTAGCAAGATCAGTTGGGCCAGTAGGCCTCTGTGCTACAGTTCCCGGTGGGAAAGAAGGAAGGGTCTGGCCAGTAGTGGGAGGCAAACACTTCATAGCCATCTAAGGTGAACACAACAGGAATTCCAGCCAAATAAGACTGGGGCCAGGGAGCGGTGAGTACTGGATAGGCAGAAAATCACAACAAAATAAATACACAGAAACACTGGACAACGGTCCCCTAGAGGGAGTTACATTACTTAACTGACTTTTTGGCTAAACTTGCTGAGAACCAACCTTTGAGGTAACTCTGAATTAGTTTTAAGCAGCCCTCAAACACTCACTCCTACAGGATCTTAAACCATCTAAACCCTGTGTCTGTCTAATCAATTCAGAGGACTCCCTCAAACTACTCAAATAACAACATTATGCTTTATTATGGGAACAACCCCAAAGTGGACACACTGAATTAGCTTTTAACTATTTTCCTGGAATGGTACATATGGCCAAAGTCAAGCAAAACCGGTCTCCAAATCTATAAACCTGAATTAAGGTTAAATTGAGCAATCTGTCAAAATAATCAAACTAGTGTATATATGAAGATGAACCCTTGGAGAAATTTTTAAAGGGCTTTTGGCTACTCTAAATACTTTTTCAAATCTTCCTCAGATGTGTGTGTGTGTGTGTGTGTGTGTGTGTGTATGTGTGTGTATGTGTGTGTTTTAATTAAAGGATTGAAATTGATGTTTCTTGTCAAATAGATATTGCATTTCAAAGCAAACTTAGAATGTCAACATAGAGGAAAACCTTTCTGGCATTTATAAAAGATTGTATTGAAAAAATATCTGTCTGTGTATAAAGTCTATTTTAATCTCCTTGGTAGGTTATTCTGATAAGAGTATGAATTGTATATCTGTGTTTTTATCTATAAGAAAACCTATCTGTAACAAGATAATTTGCTATGAAGTTCTATCTATGTTATATGCTTTGGATTTATAAATTGATTCAACCAGCACAACAGAATCTTTTGAGTAAAAAAAAAAAAAAAAAAGAATGAAGACCTTTAAAGGTCAAAATTTGTTTAATCAAGTGTTTTCCTAGGTTTATAAATATTGCCCAGGTTTATTTTCAAAATGTATTTAAGATATCAGTTTTTTAAATTTATTTACCTATCATAAACCCAATGTGAATTACCACTCATCTTTCTAAGTCATATTTAGACATAAATATAGGAGAGGCCTATACTCTGAAACTGTTTCATTTCCTTGTTAAAAGAGTAATTTTCACTAGGAAGTTTTACATTCTACAGGTTGTGAAATTAAAAATGATAAAAATCTAATTTTATTTAACTTAGCTATAAGGAGGCACTGTATGTCTGGATACTGCCTTGAGGGTTCTTTAGTGCCCAAGTGATGGCTGTTTCTTGCTTTGTATCAACTTTGTGGCTCTTAGATTCACTCTTAGAAGTGAGAAGCCAGTGGGGCAGGTATCACATGTATCTTTGAACTGAGAGTTCTTGTCTTTCCTGAGTTGTTAACACCAGTGTCATTGGCTGAGCAACTGATATTTTATTGGTTTGATTTAGAATTATTTTCTTCAAAAAATTCACCTCTTCCTATTAATTTAACTACCTCCTTTTTTCTTTCTTAACATAATGTCGAAAGTTTCCAGAATGAAAATAAAATACTTGAAGATAAGCTTTCAACTAAAAAGCGTCCACATTTATCTTATTATAAATCTGGAGTTGAAAATTTGGGTGTGAAAGCTGCTGCATCTCACATTTCTGTCTTGCTAACATATTTAATTATACATGGCAGATCAGAGGAAGTTAGCTCAGGGTAAAGCTAATTAAGAGATGTTTCTTTATAGGTATCATTAGCTGAATAGAAAGCACGGTTTTGGAGTCTCATATTCTGTTTCTACTCTGATGGCTAAAGCTGGCATGAAAGGTCAGATGAGGTCTGGCCTTCTACATTTTAAATATAATTCCCAGCAAAGGAGAGAAACCTCAAATATCTCAATCCCAAGAATTAAGAGTGTTTCATTCTTTGTGATTTACCAAGTATTTTACTCCATATTGTTATAGAGTACCAAAACTACTATATGCAGGACTATTGAGAGATTGTGTGTGCGTGCACAGCATGTGTGCCTTTATTTCTAAGTACTATGCAGTAGCAATTCTAAAATAAAGTTGAGATCAGTTTTAAGGTAGGACAGGCAGCCTGTATTCTGAACCAGTGTTTGCCTGGCACTTAAAAGAAAAATATTATTTGTTAAGCCTTTTCCTGTATCCAAACAACAACTTTGTCTTTGTTTGGTACAGAGGAAATGGAATGAGTATTCTTAATTAAAAAGTGTGATGCTTTACTGTACATGTGTGAAATATGAGGAACAGTCACCCAGCCAGATGTTGAAGCACACAAATTAGGCTTAATTGAACTTTTTTATTGTTGGATTTTATTTTAAAACACATTAAGACAGTAAGAGCTTCAAGAAAGGAATTAAATAACTCTCTTTGATCTTGGATTTAGCTGGAGAAATAAAACTGGTGGAGTTTGAAAGAAATATCACCTTTCTTTCTGAAAAGGGGGTTTTGTTCCCCTGACAACTAAGTTTAATGGATTCTTAGTAATTTAAGTGGCCAGATTTGAACTCAACTTTGGTGACGTTGCTGGTTTCTTTGGTTTTCATTGTAGATTACAAAATAGAATGTGATCTGGCTTAAAGAGAAGTCTACGAAAGTCTCAGTTTCTCTTTCTAATCTCACATTCTCAAAGGTCATTAATTGGATGTTGTTTATTTCAGTGTTATTTTTATAAACACTGAAGTCATGTTTAGTTATAAACAGTGAAGTACTCATTCTTAATCCTTTACTGTTCTTTTGGTGTCATTATGGACTACACTGCACTTCTCATTGGTAAATATGCATCCCCCTCCTCACACTATCTCTTTTCTACAAGCCAATTAATTGTTGTAAAAAATATGGTTTAGCTCATGTTCCCTTCAAGTTTTTTACATTGTGTGTTCAAGTCAGTCTTTATATACTGGTTATATAAAGTCATTTATAGTCGTTTGGAATGATTAAGTTTACTTCAAGGGAGTTATATCCAAGGCCCTGAATGAAGACATTGAACACTGAATAGGCTTCTTACTATCAAGTAGGTTCTAGCACAGAGTTGGCATTTAAAGAACACTGGTTGATGATAGGTTGGTGAAGTGACTTTCTCAAGGCATAGACACCTGATGGTGAAAGCTAAATGAAAAGTTACCTTTTGTGTCTCAATATTTGGTCTGTAGAAAATTGATCTGGTGGCACTTTCTCCCCCACCCCCCCCCCCCGCCAAAGTGAACTCTGATTTTTGTGCTGTGGTGTCATTGGAAAAGTATCTACCTTTCTTACTTCCAACAAAACCATTTAGATTTCAGAGGATATAAGTCTGAAACAGGAAAGTGAGCACATATCTGATAAAAAGCCCATTATGCACAGGATTTCCTTTCCCTCTGCCTCAAAAATATCTGCAAGGAGGGGAACCAGATATGCCTTCTAACTCAGCAAATGATCTGCTTTTTTTCTAATGATAGTATTGTGCTCATGCAAGATATCATTAAAATTTGTTGTAACTTAATATTCAAGTAAAGCACAAAGGAAACTATTTACCAGGAGGGGGCAAATATATACAATGTACTTAACGAATGCAAATAAACCTATCACTAGAGTAACACAGCCATCTCCTTTCATGTGACAGTGGGAGGAGAGAACTACCTGGAAAGGAGAATATGGAAAATGAATGTGCTAGATCAAGGTGGGAGGTATGCTATGTGCTTTTTTTTTTTTTTTTTTAAAGGAGCAGTAGAATCATAAGCTTCATAATTTTCATGCTGCAAGGGTGAATAATATTAACTGTTACATGTGCTCATAAAGAAAAAGGTTTGGGATTGTTTGCTTTTGACAGTTCCCCCAGTGCCTTCTCAAATGCATGATGTGTTATGAGCAGTTAAATGACTATAATTATAATTTTATCTAACACAGGACTCATGTACTTTGGTATATAGGTTGTCTTCTCTTAAAAAAATTATCCTGCACATTTTTTAAATTTTATTCTCCCTTATATTCTGTAATGATATTAATGACACTGGTCTTTTGAACCCAAGAACAGAAAAGAAATGAAGCTCTACAGAAGGAAAGTTATTGATATGGATGAACTTTATTGTTAAGAGACGCTTTATTACACACAAAGATAAAAGTTGTGGGTTTTTTTTTTAAGTTCTTACTCATTTAGCATTACTTTAGCTTAATGAGCATGTCAGGAAGTTTAAATTTGAAGAGTCTTACTTTGTGTCTCGTAAGGAGTTTTAGGTTGTGATTGTATGTGCTCAGGGACCTGGAGACTCTCCTAGAAACACAAGTAAGAAATCTGGGATTATTTCAGACTAAATGTCTCCATCGTATAGAAGTGAAAATAGAAGGTACTGTCTCATTCACTCAGGGTCACCTTACCCTTTGCTCCAGTTTCATCTGGACTTCATCTCTCTTTGAAACACTCACAACACTAACTTTTGCACTAAATGATCTACCATGCAGTGTTGTTATTTAAGCAGGCTTTGTTGCTCCCAGCATTGGAAACCCTCAGCGTTATCTCTCACTGAGCCTAGCAACGAGGCTCAGTAAATGATAGTTAAATTTAACACATACATATGTCTAACATTTATTGAGCACCTGCTGTGTGCCAGGCATTATGCTCCAGATAAAGGTATGATTTTGCCTTGGTTCATGCACTTCTGGGACTCACCCACTGAAAGGCAGATATTTTAACAACTTATTGTTATATTTAACTTCGCTTTGGGACAGTCAAATATTCATTCGAAATCCTAGAGGAAATACTCTTTAAGCTGAGCCTTGAGCAGAGTGGAACTTGAGTGGAGTAGAGGCGAAGAGTGTCTTACCAAGAGGCAACAGCTTGTGTAAAATTACAGAGACAAAAAGAGCGACTTGTTCATGCAACAACAGGTGGCCCAGTATGCCTATATAATTGGATCATGTGGGAGAGTGGTTGATGAGGTTGGAAGGAGTGTCAGGGACCAAGATAATGGCAGATCCTGTAATATGATGACACTTTCATTTGTTTATTCATTCCACAGTTATTGTTTGAGTTTATGTGATATATTTCAGAACAATAGTCAATACAGTGTCAAACAATACTAACAAAGTCTATGTCCTCATGAAATTTACATTCCAATAGGGAAAACTGTAGATAGATAGATGATAGCGAGAGAGAAAGAGAGAGAGAGGGAGGGAGGGAGAGAGGGAGGGAGGGAGAGAGGAAAGAACGAAGGAAGGAAGGAAGGAAGGAAAAAAGGAAGGAAAGAAGGAAGGAAAGAAGGAAGAAAGAGAAAGAAAGTTAGTTTACAGATTATGTAAAAAATACCAGGGAGAAAAACAAATTTTATGTGATAGAAAATAGCAGGAGTGAGGTGAGGGAAGGCAAAGGTAGTTTTAGAGATTGTAGTCAGAGAGGATGTTCTGAGGTGATGACAATAAGCTGATATCTAAAGGATGACAGGAGTCAGCTGTGGAGAGGTGAGAGAAGAGAGCTCCAGGCCTATGGAACAGTGAGTGCTCAGGCGTGAGAAGAGGCCAGCGAGCCTGGAACCTAGGAAGTGTGAAGGTGAGTGGCCTGAAGTAGACACAGCTATCTGGACAGGTGCCACATCACACCATGCAGAGCCTGCACAGCTAGCTGGTTATTCCCAGAAGGTGGGAAGGCCTGGACTGACATATGCATAATAAGGCTACGCTGGTTGCATGTGGAGAATGGATAAATAGGGCAAGAAGGGAGACTGGGAGGCCAATTGGGAGAGATTATTATAGTATTCCTCAGGTAAGCGGAGATAGTGGTCTGGACTGGTGTGGTGGATTTGAGATGAAAAGAAGTGAACAGTTTCAGACAATATTTTGGAAACAGAACCAACGAAGTGCGTACTAGTGTACGTTCCTAGCCTATAGAATCAGGTTCTTAGCCATCAATAATTTTATGTGTAACCACTCTTTTATTCAAAGAAGAAGTGGTCCGTTGGTGTCACATATGCAGTAATAGGAGAATAAAACTAAGTAAAAAAGGACATACTATTCTTTTTGTGTGGCTGTCATAGGTAATGGTGTAATACTAGCATGACATTACCTTTCAGATTTTGGGATGAGAAAAGTCATGACTTTATCATGAGTAAGAGTAAGAGTAAGAATGAACTCATTCCAGTGCCTAGCTAACCTTTGCCCTTCCAGTTCCCTCTACCCCAAGACAGAACAAGCTCAGTCATTTGTCATGTTTCTGATGCAAGAGTAGAGCGGGGACTCCCTGGAATGATGGAACTTGAAACATTCAGGGTCAATGTAGTAAGGCAGGAAGGCTTCCTTGAATATGCCTGCAGGTGGAAAAAACTAGGATTAAAAATAACTCAGTTTTTATAAATAACAAAATTCTGGACTTGTCCAAATGCCAAAAGCAAATGATTTTGTTTGTACCTTGGCACCAATGAAAAATTTAATGGTTTCAAACATTCACAAATAACATTATAATAGCACTTCTTGGCTGGAAAAGGTTTTTCGGTCCTTCCCTGAGCCTGGTAAGAATAGACTGTCTGGTTGGCCTGCTTGTCAAGGTCGGGGGTGCGCTCTCAGCCAAAAAAAAAAAGG